>SNQJ01S0088572.1:12474-33435 GCA_010110895.2 Picea sitchensis
AGAACGTTGTGTATGAGTTGATGCACACATTATAAATCAACTCCTCTCTTCTTCAATACAAACTCTAGCTTTGATTCATAGTGTTTATCTGATTTTATTGTTGTAAGTACATAACTCGCTACCAGACTGACAAGGGCCCACCAACCTGGTACGTGTAGCTAGTTATATAAATAATTAGTTTAGTTTTCATTACAGTTTGATTCTATATTAGTTTGATTACATTTTATAATGTATATGCATAGTTTTTATTTGGATTTAGACTAGTATGTTAGCAATAACTCTTCAATTTGTTTTGCATTTAGGAAGATTAACAATTCCTCTAATTTTCATTGATGTTTCATTTCCATTTGCACTTCTGAATTGATACCATGTCAATAATTTTGGTTTGTTACAGTGATTCAGACACTTGAGATTTGAGCTCATCATTGTGAGAGTACGGGAACACTTAGGTGGAAGAGAGTACCTCGAGCCCTACTTAGGAGAAGCTCTTAATAAGCCAATACATGGTTCTGACTTGATTATTTTGTTATTTTATTTTGAATGAATGCATATGTTAAAATGAATGGAAAAAATATCTCTGAGTCATAATTGCACATAGACAAGTAATTTGAATGCAAATGTGCACTGCCACCAACAAGGACTTGCCACACTTAACATAGCCATTTTCATCTTTAGTTTATGAGTTTACAGAGTTTATCATTTTCCTTTCTAAGCTAATAATTCCAAGCTTTGATCAATAACATTTTGTAAGAGTTCAAGTTTGTTGTTGACTGATTTGGGTGATAGTATTAATGGTATGCATTCTCATAAAAGTTAGATTGCAGTAATTAGAACTCATTCAGTTTGGCACGTTAATCATTTCTCAAGGTGCATGAACACTTCGACCTGAAGTGAAACATTTCACTACAAGCCATTAATGAAACCTCGAGATAATGAATTAATTATTGTTATAGCTTTTAAGCACTTTGATTCCATCATACATCAAAATCTTCAGTATACATTATGAAATAGAGGTTATTTTAAGGACATCATTTTGAAGTGGCTGAAACGAAGAGTCGAGCTGAGTCAAGGTTTTGCTTTCCCTTTCTTACAAGCCTCCACCTGGTAGATCTCTGTGTTTGTTTCACTCCCACCTATCCCCCAAGCATCAGTAGGTAAGGGTCATTAGTAGGTAAGGCATTATTCTGTTAAACCCTATAGGAAGTCCCTCCGATCTGGTGATGCAAATCAATCCTTCAACCTGACAACGAATTTATGGTTCTTTATTTGTTCAGATACACAGGCTCACTTTTTGAAGAAGGTTCAGGCCTAGACACAGACTGAAGGTACCACTATATAGACCCTTCATTTAGAGATAGAACGGTTCAAGCATTTCTTCCTTTTCAATGGAAAGTGAATGCCCTTCGCTTGAAGCTATCATCAAAGTCTGATTCCAGCTATTAGAAACTTGTTGCACTTGCTTTGGAACTCAATTTCGAACCTTTTCCAAGTTCTGTGATCAAAATCCATCAATTTGCGTCCCGTAACTTTATCTATATATATTCCTTCGCTACGTGTAAAAAAGAAAATAAGAAGTACCATACCTTGACCTTTTATCGTTGGATATCTCTGTTGTTATTGTGTTGAATTTGAATAGACTAATGTTGGGGGACTTTAACGAGTTTTATGATGAGCCTGATATGCAGTGCACTGCGTGCTGCACATTGAACCAACATAGGATGGATAGGGAGGCACACAGAACAGGTACCACTGAACACGAATGGATTTTAGGCGAGATGAAGAGACTAACCGTGACGCTACAATGTGTGGCTTGAAGTTGACATATAGTATGCCAAACATTTCCCTTCAGCCCAAAACTGTACATATGAAGCTCAATGACATTGCTCCCATATGTAGTGCAATCCATGCCAGGCCACCCCATTCACATGGGTTACCAGAATTTGCATTCTTCCACCAGGATGATAAGTTAAACAGGGATTTCATGATCTATATTTGTTGGTTGTCGAGACAAATTACAGAATCCAAATATGAAAGAATGAACAGGAGACTCAGAAAGGAAGAATATGTCCAACAAGCCCTCATTTTTCACAGCAAAGAAATGAAGAATGTGTGCAATACCTTCTTCAACCTATTTGTTGGGCATCCATCTCCTTCACATATTTCCCCTCAGGCTTCCTCCCCGAGCCTTGAACTCAAATTGAACCCTTGACCTGGTGGGCACGTCCAAGAGGCAGTGGCAACCCTGACGCATGCTAACAAGCAAGTAGATGAAGTTTAGAGAATTTGAAAAGGTGAACCATAACACATGCTAACAAGCAGGTGGATGAAGTTTAGAGCATTTGAAAATGTGGTGGATACTATGTTTTTTTGTTGTCTTGACAGGTGTTTGATAAATCCCATAAAAATGATGATAATCAAATTTGGTTTTTTAATTAAAATATTTAAATTCTTTTTGTAATGACCATCAACACTACTCCTGTGTTGCTCTACAAACTTTGTTCACCTTAAATTTTGTTGGTATTAAGGTATGCCAATGTTATAAAGTTGTTAAACAAATTATAAGAATGGTTCATCCCCTAATATTAAAACACTGTTCTATTCAAATAACTTAATTTACTTACCATAACATGTTTTTCAGGGATCTAAAAATTTATGGGCTGAGATTTTTTTGTTGCTGACAAATTTGCTTATACTTTCATATGTTTGAAACTTGACATTCCATACCGTGTTTTGCAGGGATCTAAAAATTTATGGATTAGGATTTTTTTGTCATTGTCAAATTTATTTCTACTTTCATATGTTTATGAATAAACTTGATAAATCTTTGCCATTAGTGGGCTATTTGTTTTCCGTCTGTAGTTTTTTCCTTAAAGAACAACCACATGAGAAACTCATCATGAAAATACCCATATTCATTAGACATGGAATCATTAAGATAGTTGAGAATAACAAGTTTGCTATGCATTTCTGAAAATAAGTTATTAATGTGATCTATGTTTTCCAGTTATTTTAATTTGATAATCAACGATTGATTTATATAGGAATTTCATCTCTAGTATCACATTTATTATGGTAGTACCCATAAGTTCATCAATTACAAATTAGCCAAATATCTCAATTGTTTTGTATTTCCAGCACCACAGTTTCAAGTAATGATTGCAGATGGGAGTACCATAAATTGCTCTAGGAAGTCCATATTATTAAGATGAACATGGGGGAGTATTTTTTGGATAGTCTCATGCTTTCCATCCAAATGGGTGGTGTTTATGTTGTATTAGGGATCCAATGGTAACAATCATTGGGAACAATGGCCCTTGATTTTCAAGATATTTTCATTAGATTTTCATTATAAGGCAAGGAAATTGAGCTTAGGGGTATCCAAGGGAAACCCTCTAAGGTGATAAGCTCTAATATCATGACAAAATTACTCAAAAAGGGACATTGTGGTGTAATTTCACAATTGTTCTCACTATATGTTTAAACATCTATATCCTCTGATCCATTAGATCTCCAAATAATTAAAAAAAATTATTCTAGGTTATTTGGAGAAATGCCTAAGGGTATTTCACCTGCTCGAGATAATGAGAATGTTATTCATTTACAACCAGGAAGTGTACCACCTAACATTACACCTTACAAGTACTATATACATAGAAGAGTGAGGTTGAGTGATTGGTCCAAGAATTTTTAGCGGTCGTCATCATCACTGGTGATGGTTATTTCTCATCACTAGTTATTTATCATCACCAGTGACGATGAGGCCAAAGTTATTTCTCATCACCAGTGGTGATGGTTATGAAAATGGATGGTTCATGGTGGATGTGTCCAAATTATACACAACTCAACAAAATGACCATCAAAAATAAGTTTCATATTCATGGCATTGATGAATTATTAGATGAGTTGCATGGAGCAATTTTATTTACTAAATTGGATATTCGTTTAGGATATCATTGAATCAAAATGAGGCAAGAATACATTCCCAAAACAACTTTTAGAAAAAAATTAATGTCATTATGAGTTTTTGGTTATGCCATTTGGACTTACTGGTGCACCTTCAACATTTCAAAGCTTGATGAATTACGTTTTCAAGCTCGTCCTTAGAAAATTTCTCTGTTGATATTTTTTAATGACATACTAATCTATAACAAATCTTGGGAAGAGCATGTACAACAAGTTGATAGAGTATTACAACTATTGGAAGAGTAACAACTTTATGCAAATCCTTCCAAGTGTGACTTTGGGGTTCAAGAAGTGGAATATTTGGGTCATATTATATTTCATGAAGGTGTAAAAATGGACTCTAACAAAATTAAAGATATGAGTGAATGGCCAATTCCCAAAACCTTGAAGAAACTTAGAGTATTCTTAGGATTGATAGGATATTATCACAAGTTTTTCAAGAACTATGATCAAATACTAACACCTCTAACAACATTATTAAAGAAGGAAGCATTTTCTTGGACTCAAGAAGTAACCAAATGTTTGAAAAACTTAAGGAGGCTATGTGTACAACTCTTGTCCTAGCCACACCTAACTTCACAAAAACATTTATTATGGAGTGTGATGCCTCAGACCATGGAATTGGTGTAGTTTTAATGAAAGAAGGAATGTTTTTTTCCTTTGAAAGAAGTCAAATTAAACGAAAAAAATGATTCAAACCCATTTATGAAAAAGAAATGTTGGTCATACTACATGAAGCTAAGAAATGGCACCCTTACCTAATAGGAAGACACTTCAAAGTAGAAACAGAACTTGATAGTTTGAAGTACTTCTTGGAGAAACAATTATCTTCAGAAGACTAACAAAAATGGGTAACAAAGCTGCTAGGTTATGACTTTGAAATTATCTATAGAAAATGAAAACACAATATTATTGTAGATGCCCTTTCAAGGAAAGAAGAAGAAACAAAAGGTTCACTATGTGCTATTTCTATTCTGCAATCTAATTGGGTGGAAGAAACAAGGATATAATGGAAACAATATCATTCAAAAAATACAAGAGGACCCCAATTCATTAGATACTTTTGTATGGAAGAATGACCTACTATGGTATCATAATTGTTTATATTTATGTAAGAATTCCCAACTCAAACAAAAGTTCCTTATGGAATTTCACACTTCTCCTATAGGAGGACATTCAGGGTTCTTGAAAACATATCATAGGATGAAGAAATATTTTTTCTGGGAAGGTCTTAAAACTGATGATCAAAAGTCTGTGTTTGAATTTGTGGTTTGCAAACAAAATAAGAGAGAGAGAATCAAGACGTCAGGTCTACTACAAATATTATCTATACCAAGTCAATGTTGGGAAGAAATTTTAATGGATTTTATTATAGGTTTACCCAAATATGAAGAAAAGATTGTCATCATGGTAGTAGTGGATCGATTGTCCATTTTTTCTCTCTTTATCATCCTTTTAAAGCAAGTACAATAGCCACAACATTCATGGAAACATTTCAAAAGCTACATGGAGTCCCCAAGATTATTATAAGTGACAGAGATCCAATTTACACTGGAAAATTTTGGAATGAATTATTTTCTTGTTTGGGTACTCAATTGGCTCACAACTCATCTTATCATCCTCAATTCGATGGGAAAACTAATATTGTGAATAAATGTCTAGAAAGATGTCTTCATTTCTTTTCATATGATAAATAGACACAATGAGTTAGGTGGTTGGCCTTGGCGGAATGGTGGTACAACACATCCTTCCATACTTCATCAAAAGTGTCCCCATTTCTGTCACTTTATGGATATCATCCTCCATCCATCACATCACCCTTGAAAGTGACTACCAGAGTTCAATCAATGGAGGACCACATAGGACACCAACAAGAGGTTCTCAAACTATTGAAGGACAACTTGTTTATGACACAAAATAGGATGAAACAACAAGCTAATCAACATCGCAATGAAAGGGAATTTGAAGTGCGGGATTGGGTATTTCTGAGGCTATAACCATACAAAAATATGTCCCTAAAGCAACACAAGAAGGGAAATAAATTAGAACCCAAAAATTATGGCCCCTACAGGTTTTGCAAAGGATTGAAAGTATGTCTTACAAATTGGAGTTTCCTCCATCTTCACATGTACATCCAGTATTCCATGTTTCTTTTTTAAAGAAGGTAATCATAAACAAGATCCTCGTCCAAACTATTTTACCAAAGGTTAATGAAGAAGGGAAAATCATACTAGAACCAAAAACAATCCTTGAAACAAGGATTAAAAAACTGAGAAATCAAGCAATTATGAAGTACCTTGTCAAATGGAAGAACCTACTAGTGGAAGAGGCGACAAGGGAATATGATTTATTCATGCAGAAACACCCTCAATTAGTCAGGTGTTGAGGACAACGCTTATTTTAAGGGGAGGGGATGTTAATCCCTAGATAAAGTCTCATGTTATGTATAAAAATCATTATTAAGCCCTATATATTGAATTATTACATTTCTAGTGTTATATTTGTATGTAGGATAGAACCCTTCATTGTACCCTTTCATTATAATTGTACCCTTTGTCTCCTATATATATACTAAGGAAACCTAGTCTTGGGATCATTTTATATCATCTCATATTGTATTCTAAATTGGATATATTATAAAAGGAGGTTTCCCCCTCGAAGTGGACTATATTCGTTGACTTTTTTTTATCAATTTTAAGGCACTGGATTATAACATGTTACCACTCGTTGAATGGTGGTACAACACATCTTACCATATTGTCACTCGCATGTCTCCATTTGAAGCGTTATACAGTCAAAATATGCCTTCTATATTCTCCTAACTACCTAGTGTCTCCAATGTCCAGGAAGTCAACAACACCCTTATAGTCTGAGTTGTCATTCTCCATACCCTCAAAGAGAATTTGGTAATGGCTCAAAATCGTATGAAGCAACAAGTTTATCAGGGTTGTTCATAACGTCAATTTGTTGAAGGAGACTAGGTATTTCTTCATCTCCAACCTTATAATCAAACATCACTCAAAGAAGATCATTATCAGAAACTTGCTCCCATGTTTTATGACCCTGTTGATCCTAAAATATGCTTGGTCATTTATAAATATATCTCTTTTTTATCTTGTTCCTACACTTAGAAATTTTCTCCACTTTATGGTGGGTTCACGAGTCTTGTTATAACTTCTGCTCTCTCCAAACTGCACCATTGGGTTCCTCCATAACCATAATGCACCAATACTTACTTTATTTTGAATTATTTTATAGGTTCATTACGTATTCTCTTGAAATTCCAAAATCTCGTCGTCACCAGATTGCACTACCTTGTTCCACCATCCTCATTTTATACCATACTTAGAACATTTTCTAATTTTCATCACGAGATTTGAATTTACTCATTCATCTCATGATCATTGGTTCATTCATTTGATTCACGATACTTAGTTATTTCTTGATATTTCATTTCTTTCTCGACACTTCAATGCTTAGCCAATTTAACCATTATCACGAAAGCAAAGATCATATCAATTCTTAAGAAAAAAATTCCTTTTGCTTCTTCTGTCCACTTTGTGAAACTTAGTCATTTTGTGAAATTTTACCACGGGATTGTTGGTTTATACTTACTCCACTATCTCTTCCTTAACATATGTTTCTATGTCGCTTCGCAGTGAATCCTTGTTTCTTTTTGTCACATTCCCCGATTAATATTAAATACAAATCCTACAGAAAATAACAAGTGGTTAAGTATCAAAGGTTTGTTATTAATGGAGACTTTCTCGAGACCACTCACAATAAATTCAAATTAAATTCGTCCTAATCATCCTTTCGAAAAAAGATCTTCAAGGTATATTATGTAAAAAAAATTGTTTTGGTATTAATGTTCCAAAAGAAATATTGACCCCAATCAGAAATTTATCAACATCTTAGGGATTCAGAGGAGAGAAAAGGATCCATGAGAAACATCAAGGAGAAGACCTGGAAGATTTATTCAATCATCCTTGCCCATCTACAAAGAATATTGAGGAGTCGTGGACCACATTAGATGAAGAGCATATACTGGATACAGAGGTCAAATAATTTTTGGCATGTTTATCATCAAATCATGTGTGCATTCGAGAGAGCAATCAGTGAGAAGATCTATATGGCATGACAAAGGAGGACATGGAGACAGTTGCTAATGAACAAAAGAGCTAAGGAGACAAAGATTGTATCAAATCTTGGTTCCAAGTAGTCACCATGCCACAGTACCACTCCATCCTTCAACATCTATTGGCACCATATCAATCAATGCAGTTGGTTCCTCATAATCTAGTATCTATCCAAGTATATTTTTTGAACTTGAATATGAGTATGTTTGTAATCTTGTTGCGCACATGGATTCATTGGAAATACTTCTACACTTAAGGACATTTTTCATTTTTCCAAGCAAAGTAGGATAGTGTAAATAAATAAATAAAATAGTAAAGATAAAAATAAGTCCAGATGTGAAAACTAGTTTACTAGCGCAATTGGACATGGGTTTTTCTTGAAAAATAGGCAACTGGCAAGTAAGACTAACAATAAAGTTTTGCATGTTGGTTCAATATTGTATAATGGTTCTTCAAAATCATATATGTTTTATGCTCATGTCGACTAATGTGGGATTCCTTAAAGCCCACCTTCTAACAAATCTCATCCCATCGACTCCAGCACACCATCTAGCATTGACATTAGAGATGTTTACAAGTAACTTGGGGAATGCATGCCTTAATGGCAGGTTCTCTCGATATTAGCAAGGGAATACGTCAATGTCCTTTGATTGATGGATTCTACAGGTGTTTGACTCCAACACATCCATTCACACCAACTAGAATGTACTTTTGTACCTTGATGATGTAAGTTTTAAACCTGCGAAGTAAAGCAATGCATATATATTCTTAAGCAATACAGAAATTAATCAATGGCTCATACACAGAATACACAGAGATCTTTACCGGAAACCGTCAACCAGGAAAACCTTTCTTATTTTCATTATATCGAATTTCACCATTCTCCATACAATATATACAATGTTTTTAGGTATTTCGTAGATACCAAAACCCTAATCCCTTAATCCGGGATTAATTTACGGATCGTCAGACACAGTTGTCGTATCTGACGCACCCACACACACACACACACATGCAAATAATATAACACATACCCAACATATGCACATTGACATTAATGCTGGGTCATCTCGCATTGGTTAATTATTTGCATTATTGATCAGTAATCCAACAATTTGTTTATATGTTCGACTCCAAGTAAATTCATTCACATATATTTAACTATACTAGTAGGGGTTATATGTGAAGACTATATGGTTTATAGCATCAACAACATCAGTAGAATTTGAGTTTTGGTTCAGTATTCAACTTTTCATTTTTAGTTTGGTTCTAATAAACAAAGTTCATATTTTCAAAATCTGCAACATCAACACCTTCTTTACAACATCATCTCTTCATCATCAGTAGACTTGATCAACATTCATTATCTCCAGCAGCCTTGATATGATTTTCAAGTTTCCATCAACCTCATTCTTAAACAACAACATCCCTTACCTTGTTTGCATGATGACATGCAAACCCTCAGATTTGAGAGAGAAAATAAGCTCTTTAGAGTCCTTCCAGAGCATTCCTTTTGTTTATCTTAGATAGATGTAGTTCAACCTATTTCAATAGATCAAATTCAGTTCTCTCTCATACTTTCAACATCTCTCATATTTGATATGCATCATCTTCAGTCTTCAGTTAGCATCTATTAGATACTTCATTCCAACCTTCAACACATCAAAATTCAAAGAAAAGATAACTTGAGGTAAAACATGTATAAATATTTTTAATTTACTAAGAATTTGGAAAACATGATGGATAACCACTCCACACTCCACTACACACCCCTTACAAAGCACTATCACCATTATCATCATTCCCTTCCATTTCTAGTTCATTATTCATAATAAATACTATGATCGCATGACCAAGCAATAAAAAGAAAAATGGCGGTATGCAAGTACAAATACAAAGCAACATTCATAGTGTCTTCTCCTTGTACATCATAAAACATTCCTAAGTCATTTGAATGTTCTAAATAAGAGGATGAAGTCATTGTTGTCTATCCCAGCAAAGAAACACAAGTAAATATTGGTCTCAAAATGAAAGAAAAATACATAGTATAAAAGCACCCAAGCTCATACAAGTACATCCATGATGCCACCATCTCCATCACTTTACAAACCAGTTTTTCATACCATCCACCATCCATTTATGATGACCCATCTCTTTCTTTTTGTTGGACTTATGGGCTAACCCAGGTTCTACCTTAGTTCTCCAACAAAATCCTTATCACCATCGGCCCTTCTGATAAACCAGAAGGATACACTGTGCACAGAGTGCACAGTGCAGTCTCACCCAAGATGGTTTATGGGAGACTGCAGGACACAAATGCCTGCATTCATGGAAGGGATTGGTGGATGTTCTTTCTTACTTCTTATTATTATTTCTACTTAAGCATGCATTTTATTCTATTATTCATCATATCCATTCATCCGTTCATTCATTCATTTGCATATTTAATCGAATGTGCACTATAAATAAATCATCCATTCATCTAACTAACCATTCAATGATAATTTCAAAAATAACACATCAAAACATATTGTACACATGGTTTTACCATGGTTCACCCCCTTGGGATACGTCCACAAAAATCTTCTACTTATTTATTCTTATTCATCAAAAAAGGGTGTTGCACGTATTACATTCGAGTACTGAGTAGTGAGGAGGACCAGGATCACCAAGCTCCACAACTTGCGACCTCACCCTCAACTACTTCGACCTCATATGAGCTCTACAACTCTCAAAACAGACTTCCAATCCCCAAAAAATCCCAAAAAGGTTCTCCAAAACATACTTGTCGCACTAACTCTCTAACAACTCATATGATATGATGATTCACTAATCTACCTCGTACCCCTTATTTATATTACAAAAATGGGTTATAAACCCTTACAATCCATCCCAAAACCCTAACCCTAACTTAGGCTAGGTTTGTCCACTTTTGCGTTGGATTTCCACAAATCCTGCCACACGCGTTGCTTTTCCTCAAAATATGGTGCACTTTTTTGCCTTGCTCGTTGCGATATTCTCCAAACCTTCCTACTCCAACAAGAAGATGCAAACAACAAAGCAACAAGGCCTGCAATGTAGAGGGACAAGGTGAACATTGCCAGACCTTGGTTGTTGTACTTGTAGTAATGGCTATCATGGGAATTTCGATGCTTCTTGTGGTAGACTATGGGGAAGAATTTCTCGAGAAATGTATCTATGGATGTCACTCCCTCTGTTATTCACAACACAAATTAGAATTCAACAAATCCATTGAAGCAGACAAGCTAAAATTATTGTCTTCTGATTGTTATCAATTCATAACATTATTTGCTAAATTAAAATATAAATGGAAATTGAAATCATTGGACAAACATACCAGATATGCCGATATAATAACCAAAGATGGAGTCTCCAATAGCAGCAACAATGCATGCAACTACAACATAGAGCGTTACTCAGCTCTGGTATTGTTGTTCCCTTTCATGTGACACTCCCATTCCATGCAGAGGACCGCCCACCATCCTCTACAGAATCAGCCCAGACGTAAATGAGTTCCTGGAATATAGAAGAATGACTCAAAACGTGGGATCTAAATCGTGGTGTATAAATTCGACCCCTAGTGTAGTGAGTCCTACATTTATTAGTGGACCTATGTGATGGAAAACAACGTTATCAATGCTGCTACTTGCCACCCATTCTCAACAATTCTCCATTAAATCTCAAATGGGACATTTTTTACTTGGCGGGGGTACCCTTATTAGGCAGGTCCACGTTAGCAGATTTCCAAGTTTATTTGTCTAGAAAACCAGGCTGGCCTGAGTTGCGTAATGGATAACTATATAGTAGGGATAACTCCAGAGAATCCCACATGAATAGGCTAGAGTGAAAGAGTAAGGATTTTACTTTCAATTTTATTTTAATGAATGACATGCAACTATAGTTTTGAAAATCTATATTTTTTTATTAAAACCTACAAGTGTGATAGCCACTTAGTGGAAAGTCCTTGCATGAATAAATAAAGTCTAAATAAATTATTAGATCCACAAATTAGACATCAACATCTCCTCAAAAGTATAGTTGTATTGCTCATTTTGTGATTTGGATTTATTATATTTTTGTCACTTGGATTTGTTACACATAATTTTATTATACTTTTGTGACTTGGATTTATTACACATAATTTCATGGTGCATNATATATATATATATATATCAATTTTATTGAACATACAAGATGTAGGTCTTATTTTTGACCTCATATTAGATAGTTTGGTCTATTATAATTATTCCCTAAGATTTTAGTATTTTATTAAAAGTCTTTAAGTCTTTGACAGGATACATTTTCTGCAAATTTAGATAATCTAAGTTTATTGAATTTGTTTATTCGTCTGTCTTCGATTGTTAGTGTGCCAACCGATCTATGTATGTAGTGAGTTTTGTGAGCACTCTATTGCCTTCTTCCACTGCCATAATGTGCTTCAGCATAGGCCTTTCTCCACCACCATATCCTTTATGCATAGGCCTTTCTCCACCGCCATAACCTTTCTCAACCACCATAGGGTGCTTCATATACATTGCATTGTATATTATCTTGAGATACATTGTTCGTACATTGGGGATACAACACTCTTCGAGGGATGGAGATAAATGTTTGTGAGTTGGTGATAAATACTTCAATCATTCATGGGCTAAAGTTGTTGTTGGAAAGGTGGACATCTTCAATCTGCAGTTGAGGTAGAAATTGTACACCACTCTTGCATTCCCAGTTCCATTATGTCCTTTTTCCATTTTAGGTGCATCACAATCTACTAATATATTGCCAACTTACCAGATAAATATAAATTGGTATTTCATTTCATACAACATTAAACTAATGTTGCAATGTATATAATTTGATTTTCGTTTATTCTCCTCATTAGATGATTTTGTTGTTTTTGTTCCCTCTGCACATTGCATTTTCATTTCGAAAATCACGGGAATACAAGGGAAAATCCTAGCTATGACAAATAGAATGTAGCAGTTGAAAATTGCAATTTGCTTCTAGATAGATGTTGAAAATCATAGTTTGCTAACATTTCATTGTGGTTGACCATTGCATGCTATTTTTCATACATCAATGTGAGTCCCACGAATCCACGTACACTACACACCAATCTGCAAGTCCAAATTTCCGATATCTCAATTCTAAATTGTTATGTGAATTCAATTCAATGTTTGCTTGAATCCTGTTTCTGAAGGGTTTCCTTTGTTTTTATGAATAGAACACTAATTGTTTCCTTCATTTTATTTTTGTTTCTTTCTTTTCTTTTTTGGAATGCCACAATTTGATCTCGATGACGCTGAAACTAGACCAGTGCTTGTTGCTCTATGCTAAACATATTCACACTCAATGTCTTTGAAAGCCCACTAACCCTAGAAGATGCACCTTGAGAAGGAGCTAATGAAGGAATATTGGGTCTTTGTACTAAAATTAGCCAACAGAGTTAGATTTCTTATTGTAAACCATTGGAGACACATCTCTTATCTGGAAGATTGCTTATAGTAAACCATTGGCTTTATGTACTTACCATAAACAATAAGGTAGTAGACCACTTAACATAAACCTATGATATTATCTCCATCTGACCATTAACTTTATTAAATCTCGTTGTTGTATGGTACATAATTATTATTAAATTAAGTTTTGATTTTTAAAAAGACACAAGGATTTTAAAAAGGATACCAAGATTAGGTTAACTAATGAATTTGTATATGATAAACTTATGTAAACCTTATAAAAATTTAGTTATCAGACTCCCTATGTCTTTTTCAAGTAGGAATTCAAGAGGAGTGTGGTCATAAAAATCCTTATAATTGAAATTCACAATCTGAAATCTACCAAGCTTCTGTTGTGGAAACAACACAACAATCCAACAATAACATGAAGCTCAAGTAGCTTACAAATATTGTATTTATTAAAATATTTGTATAATTTTTTTCCTAATAGATAACTTCATTGAGAAGCTCTTCCATCTTTCCTGGAAATTTTAGATGTATAGCAAATCAATTGTTAGTTGCAGATTGATAATCAGGAAATCTTAAGAATTTTATGAACTTTACAGTAGTAGAAGTGTCTTACTAATTTAGTTAACTATTAAAGTTAAAATTAATCTCATTGAATCCCATAAATTAATTTCATTGAGTACCTTGAAATCACGAGTTAATATTTATTGATATTTTCCATAACAATTTCTTTAGAGTTATCAACTAATATATTTAGCAAGAGTTTTTAGTGATGATTACTGCCATCCCAAACAAGAGCTTCTAGTGATGATTACTACCATCCCAAACATTGTATTTCTATAGGAAATAATAAACATAATTAATTGTGAATAAGAAACCCTGGCACTGGTTTGACTTGGTTTATATCATACTCATAATAGCTTGATATGAGAGAAAAATACTGGAGGGTTGCTCAAGTCAGGTTTCAAACTTCTTGTTATCACTGAAAAATCGTCCACAACATTGCACACAATGGTCAAAGAAAAACATCAATACCAGCAACAATTAGTCCACCTAGAACACCAAAATCCATCCAAAAAGAAAAAAATATATATACTTGGGTCAAAAATCAAAGTGCGCAAATTCACCAAAGGAAGCACACACATAATGCGCAGGCTAACACAGGTCGCAACGCGCACTATGCGCAAGATGTGCGACTGTCTACGAGAAAAGCCACACACTTCTATCAACGACGCATTTATCGATTTTGTCGGCCCCTCAACCACTTCTAGTCCAACCCCCAACATGATTTGACACTCATATCTGAGAAAAATCTAGCTTGGAGGCTGGTCAAGGGCTAGGAAGTGCCCTAAAAGGCCCCTTGTTCACACTATGAACCAATTATATCTTGCCATGGATGGATGCTATAAATATGTGTCATGGGTGTGCTAATAAAATAAGATCTTCAAGGTATTGTTATGCTGCAAGAATTCTTCTTTGAGAATCCTCTTTTCTCTTTGAAGTCTTCAAGCACCATTGCAATAGGTCATTCCACTCACCTCTTGAGGGAATAGGCATTGTAATTCTTCACCATTTGTCATTTCCTCCATTGTATGAAGAGAAGATCTCTCGATTGGGGAAATCAAGAGCCCTCCCAAGGAGGAAGAGGGGACTCATAATTTCTTGCCTTTCTCTTCTATGTTTATCCTATCAATCTATTGTTCCATTGGTAGCTATATGTTGGTCATTTTTTTATTTTCGTGGTTCTAGTTTCTCAAGCTTCTCTAACATATATTTCTTAGTTGTTTTTAGTTGTATTTATTTGTTTTCATGTGTATTTGGTTTTTCTAGTCAACTCATAAACTTCAGTATTGTTTAGTTGGCTTAACTAAGCATGCAAGTGTTGTGTTTTTGCTCACCCAAGTGACAAAACCAACACAACATATTGGCGACCATATTGGGGATAGGTATCAAATTCCTCTTTATTTAAGTCTTGAGATCACTTCATTTTGATTGTTTTGAAATGCAGGTACCAAATCTGGCCTAGCCCAACCTGCCAAAGTCAAAATCAAGAGCTAAGGAAGAAGTATTTCACTTGGAAATTTCTTCCCCGACGTGTGACATGAAGTGCACGACTTTCAAGGCCCATAGACACACACTCTGTGCACTGTGTGTGAAACGGGCTTCATTACTCTATGCATTGTGCACCCTCTACATGCCTGTCAGAACTGTAACCCGCGCATAAGTCCAGTTTTTTCAAATTGTAAGGGTTTTTATGAATGTTTTGAGGGCCCCTAGCCTTCATATTTTTATTTTCCTACACTTTTTAAGGCAACTACACTCCACTTAGAGTCATTTCTCATAAGAAAGGTTAGCTAACATAAGCACATAGTGGTAAAAAATGAATCACTATTCTTCTCTTTTGTTTTGTTGCCACATGGATGGCTCATTTGGATTTTAAAATTTTAAGTTGAAGTTATTGTTTTTCATACACAATCACTTAAATTGGGACTAGAAGTTAATTTTAACCCTCAAGTATGATCTTCCCCTGCACCCTAGTGTGATCTCAGGAATCAGAAAAGGTGGTTAAAAGGACATTTCATCTCTCTTAACAAATCATTTGGGAGAGGACAAAGCCCCCCTAGGGTTCCTCTTAGTTGTTGGAAATCATCTTAAATCTTTGTAAGGGCCCATATATGCCCACATGTTTACAATCTTATGATGGTTTCTTAAAATCTTTCTTAGTTTAGATCACAGTCTAGGGAAGTTTAAAGATCATGTAACGGGCCCATACATGCCCACATGTCCACAATTCTAGGATAGTTTCAAAAGCTTTCTCAGTATAGACAACATTTTAGGGAGTTTAAAGGATTTGTAAGAACCCATATGTCCACATTGTTAGTTCTTTAGGGCTTTAAATATTCCGCAAGGTTGTACCAAAGACACATAGTAAGCTAGGTAAGAAGATTTGTTAGGTATATAGGAAGTCCACATGTTGCAATCTCACACTTAACTTATTAAAATTTGCACACTTTTCACTTTCTTGCACACAAAGCCAATCCTCACACACACAATTTATATTAGAATAGTGGAGGTCGAAGTAGGTTTTCTCCAAAGTAATTACGAAAGATCCAACAACTTATTTGGAAATTATCCACACCAATTAATTCAAACGAGGTTGGTCCATGACACCAATCTCTCAACCCACCACATCTAAATTTTTTTCTAAAAACACACTAAATTTTCTCCACAGGTGATGCCAAAAGAAATTTTTTAGACTAGGTAGGATCTCGGGGGTAGGCATCCAAATAACCCCCTGTTATCAAGTTCTCACATTTTGAAACAATAGAAGTCGAGAATAGGGATCTTTCAAATCATCCAAGTCAAGTGTTCCTACACCATAAGGAAGGGAGATACCCATGAAGGGTTGAAGGCCGAGGTCTGGTTGTTTTGTGCATCCCTCCTTAAGTCACCCAACTCTTATGAAGGCATCCAGCTTGTGACCCATTTATGAGGCCAAAAATCTAAATGACGCACTTTGACCAAGATACTTAGTGGCCAAACTTATGATATTTACCCAGGTGGCGGTTGTGCGTTGCAATCGCACCTTGATTATATTTTGTGTGGCTATTGGGAAATATCGCCAACTCTTTCGAGATATGCACCCTCTACCACTCATTATAACCGATTACTTTAACCTTCACTAGTTCCTCTTTTGGTGGCTTTAGACCCCACTGTTGAGTGTTATTGGAAGGCCCAGTGCTAAATTGAGATGAAGGACGATAGGTATTTTAGGACATGATCATTTTTTATTTATTGTTCCCCCACGTAGACACAATCCACCTATCCATGTGCTTGTTTATTTACAGTTGATTTATGTATGGCGTTCATTTGATTACATACAATTGTGAGTTAAAATATTTTGTGAAGGTCAAAATTACACAAAGCTCTTGTTCATTTATTTCTCTCTTGTCACCATTTGCACATATTCACTTTGCTAGTCGGAAACCATAGGGGAACCAAAGAATCTTCGTCGTTCTAGACGCTTGCAAAATCTCCCTCCTATTCTAGGAGGAGTTCCTAGTATTACCAACTCACTGGCTCAATCATCTCACACCCCCGTGAGTGCTACTGTGTTGGGATTAGCTTTACTTGGTTCCACTTTGGTTGGGTCAAATACCCAAGGTCATCCATCTATTAGTTCTCCTTCACAAGGAGGTGGCAGTCGAACTTCTTCTCAAGGGATAAGTAAAAGCCCACCAAATCCCTCTCAAGGGACGGGTCCATTACCTACTCACACAATGGCTGGAACGTATCCTCTTCCAAATCTCCCTATGCCATACTTGGCATCCTTCAACATTCTTGATTTTACCAAACTCACAAATGATCCCATTTTACATGACCCCACTTGGCCCAATCTGCCTACCTAACTACCTTCAGATATTCCAAATTTTGAGGGAAAACTGGGGGAAGATCCCGCCAACCATGTTATGATCTTTCACTTATGGTGCTCATCAAACAACATCATGGATGATTCCATTCCCTTAAGTTTATTTAAAAGAACTCTTACGGGCTCATCAGCCAAATGGTATGTGGACGAAAAATCAGGGTCCCATGTGACCTTTGAATCATTGACCAAGGCCTTTTTGACCTTTTTCCAACTACCAGTTCGTCATGATACTGGCTTAGAACTTCTCTCCGAGTTCAAACAAACCATTGCTATCCATATAGCCGACCACATCCATGAATGGCATCAGCGACATATTTTGGTAAAGAAGAAACCACCAAAGAACAATGTCGATTGGTTCCTCAATTAAAAGGGGAGGCCATCAACAAGGCCCAACAGTTTGACCTCAACTATGCTCAATCAAGTTACTTGTACACAGTATTTCCTAATGCACCTAGACCCATACCATTTGGCTAGGACAAACCTGGGATGTCCCACATTGTGGATGGGTTGATTGGTTCTACCCATCTCAACCCTTACGGTCACCCATCACCCACTTATGGTGCACATCAATATCCATAACCATATGGAAGGATGTCTTATTACCCTCCTCCCACTCACCAACATTCATACCTTGTTATTACCCCTCCACCAATGGGTGGACCCCCACCGGTACCCATGATGCATCCGGTCTCTCAACCAAGTACGAGTTCACCCTCAACCCCTGCATATAACTCCAACAATAATGGAAGTGCTTCAACTTCCTAAACTCCATATGGATCGTCTTCACAAAACAATCCATATTTTCCATTTCCCGGTCCTCCACAGTCGGTTTCTCCTCCTCCAGGACAACCACATGCCAACGTTAACTTTTTTCAACCCTCTCCCATTCAACAAGTTCAGACTTTTGAACAATTGAATACGACAAATCAGGCCCATCATCTGAATAATTCCAAGAAGAAAGGGAAAAATTGAAACAATACCAACCTGGGACCAGAAGGAAATAACCCCCAACAAAATTGTCTCGTTGGGGGAAACCAAAATCAAGGAAACCAAAACACCCAAGGAGATGCAACAAATACCACTGGTGGGTGGCATACAAGTGCAACCACTGTGGATGGATGGGATGACAAAGGTAGTGGGGGTGGGTGGCGTACAAGTGCAACCACTGTGGATGGATGGGATGGAAAAGGTGGGGGGTGGTTGTAAATAAACCCCCATTGATTGTATGAGGGATGGTAAAACCCTTGGGGTGGAAAGTGGTATCCCAAGAGTCAGGGTAAGGTGACCAAGGACTAGAATTTTTTTGTAGCTGAGAACAAATGATGGGGGGAATGTTAGTAGTTGTGGTGAATGGAATGGTGGTGGTACAGACAACGTGGTAGTGAATGAACCAACATCCATAACGATTTATAATATTTTTATGAGTACAAAAATATGAAATTCAATCAAAACAATATAACAAATTTCACATTTAAACAAGATTTAACTCAACACATGATACATGTGAAGGGGTTGATCTATCCATCCCATGTGAACATGGTTCATCAACATATGATATAACAACCTATACAAAAAAAAGAACATTATATTTGATTTCTCATAAACAACATGTAGAAACACAACAGCTATTTACATATGTAGCAGAACAGTAGCAGATCAATAAGGTTGTCAGAGAATAAGAAAAGCACTATAGTGAATTTATCAAAGGTACCGCATACCTGAGTATGCAATACAATGAACAAGTAGGCTATTGAACTAGTGATGGAAACTCACACTAATGCATCTGCTGACATCGAGGGTATGTTATCTGAGCGTAACAACTACATAAATCATATAATTAGATATAGAAAAAATACACAAAAAACTTATATATATATACCAATTAAGAATGTAGAGAAGGTCAAGATACTAACCTCCTCCATGAAACTCTCATGACTAGTGGCCTCTCTCGTCCCATAACAAGTCTACTCACAGCTCAAGCACCTGTGAGGATCACATGAATTCTTAGTATATCCATGTGCCCTCTTCTAGATGGAATCTACAGTATGGATTGAAGGATCAACCCCTCTCCCAACATCACCTATAGGTAGCTCATGTTGGGATAATGCTATAAAATTGTTGTATTACACTAGGCTCTGAGTCAAGGTGGATATGGATGTCTATATCTGGATGATTCTTTCTATGATGGGAGGATGTTGAACAAGAGAGTTAGGCCTTTTACTAGGAGGATGAGGACGAGGACCTAACACTGGGTCACTCAGAGCATTTTCTCTATCCTATGTGGACCCACAACCTGCTCCCTAGAATTCACCAATGTCAAAATAGTTGACATGGAAACTTAACTTAAACTCCGCCCATAATTTTCTAACGAAATATAGAGGCACTTCCCTATTACTATAGGGAGGTTTGTCAAAAACCATAAACCACCTATCCATCAAATCATCTAAAAATGGTTGGTAGGTGCACAAGTCCATACAAATGTGTCTCTTTGTGACTGGTGGTTGTACTCCCATTCTAGGATCAATGAACAATGTCATTAGCTATAATTTTGTAATTTTTTAGGTCTCTAACTTGGTTTTTGTCTAGCTCGATCCCGTAATATTCAAACATTCTAATCATATAATTAGAAATATTACTTGATTGGCCTTGGGAACTTGTAATGGAAGATACAATGGTGTCTAGGTAACTTGCTAGCGACAATCGTGAGGTCTCTCTAGTACTTCGTAAGTCTTGAACAAGAGTTCTAAGAGACCTCAACTCTTCATCAATCTCCATGTTTACATTTGTTGGTTGTAGGTTGGAGTTTGGTGTGCCTTCTTGTGGTGGTTCTGAGTTTTGGTTTTCTTTAGGTTCCATGTTAATTAAGTTTTGTTGCAATTTTTTTTATAAAAAAATTAATTTAGGTTCATTTTTTGAAGATTTAAGCAAATTAGGAAATTAAAAAAAA
>SNQJ01S0088572.1:33445-44040 GCA_010110895.2 Picea sitchensis
ATATACCAATTAAGAATGTAGAGAAGGTCAAGATACTAACCTCCTCCATGAAACTCTCATGACTAGTGGCCTCTCTCGTCCCATAACAAGTCTACTCACAGCTCAAGCACCTGTGAGGATCACATGAATTCTTAGTATATCCATGTGCCCTCTTCTAGATGGAATCTACAGTATGGATTGAAGGATCAACCCCTCTCCCAACATCACCTATAGGTAGCTCATGTTGGGATAATGCTATAAAATTGTTGTATTACACTAGGCTCTGAGTCAAGGTGGATATGGATGTCTATATCTGGATGATTCTTTCTATGATGGGAGGATGTTGAACAAGAGAGTTAGGCCTTTTACTAGGAGGATGAGGACGAGGACCTAACACTGGGTCACTCAGAGCATTTTCTCTATCCTATGTGGACCCACAACCTGCTCCCTAGAATTCACCAATGTCAAAATAGTTGACATGGAAACTTAACTTAAACTCCGCCCATAATTTTCTAACGAAATATAGAGGCACTTCCCTATTACTATAGGGAGGTTTGTCAAAAACCATAAACCACCTATCCATCAAATCATCTAAAAATGGTTGGTAGGTGCACAAGTCCATACAAATGTGTCTCTTTGTGACTGGTGGTTGTACTCCCATTCTAGGATCAATGAACAATGTCATTAGCTATAATTTTGTAATTTTTTAGGTCTCTAACTTGGTTTTTGTCTAGCTCGATCCCGTAATATTCAAACATTCTAATCATATAATTAGAAATATTACTTGATTGGCCTTGGGAACTTGTAATGGAAGATACAATGGTGTCTAGGTAACTTGCTAGCGACAATCGTGAGGTCTCTCTAGTACTTCGTAAGTCTTGAACAAGAGTTCTAAGAGACCTCAACTCTTCATCAATCTCCATGTTTACATTTGTTGGTTGTAGGTTGGAGTTTGGTGTGCCTTCTTGTGGTGGTTCTGAGTTTTGGTTTTCTTTAGGTTCCATGTTAATTAAGTTTTGTTGCAATTTTTTTTATAAAAAAATTAATTTAGGTTCATTTTTTGAAGATTTAAGCAAATTAGGAAATTAAAAAAAATGAAATTCCATACAAATACATACCTAGAATCTACTAGAGACCGCGTTAGTAGAGTGTGGACACTACGTTAGTAGAATGTGGGAAGCCTTTTACTCAATCTCTTTTGATAATGCATGGTGTGGTTGGTCGATTGGTAAAATAGACCGGCCATGACCCCTTTTAGGGTTATAAACAAAGAAACACACATGTTCCTAGAGCACGTGTGCATTCCAAAGAACGCATGAGCATTCCTATCGAGGGGATGACTTGGCTTTCTTTGTGGTGGTTCGTGGATTGTTGATCTTGTCACATCAAGAGCACATGTCCATTCTTAAGAATATGTGTGTGTTCCTACACGAGTGCATTTGTGCTCACCCTATTGCCACTTTGTTTTCCACCAACTTCTTTCAAACACCCTTATGTGCTTTTTATAATGGATGGAAATAAAATATTCCCTCTCTCTCACACACATAATGACTTTACATGCATCAATTTTTTTGCATAATGATACCATATCTTAATTGCTAAACCAATGTAGATCCATCTTAAACCAAGTGATTCAATTTGTTATGGTGTAATTTTTTTTAATTATTTCATTCCATGTAAAGTTTCACAAGGTGCTTGTAATTGTTCAACTTTATTTTTATTATTGTTATTTTTTATTTATTTTTGTTATCTAACATAATATAACATCTCCCCCATAGTGGGATGTAGAGCACCAAGATTTTGGGATTTGGTGACAACGAATTACCAAGAACAGATTTGGATCCTATTATTATGCATTGGTTACAACCAAATAGACCAAGTTAGAATATGGGTAGGGATTGCATTTATTATTCAGTTTCTTGTAAATGTATATAAATACATGTAAGCCCATAGAGGTAAAAAAGACTATGAGAGACTGAGTGTATGAGAGACTTGCAAATCTGATGTAATCTCCATAATCCGAATAATAAGACAACTGATGCCTATGCTTGGTGAACGTAGCCCAATGTTTGGGTGAACCACTTGAAATCATTGTGTCTATTTCTTATGTGTGTGATTGTTAATTATCATTGAGAATTGTATTTTCCGCATTGACAATTCTAACAAGTGGTATCAAGGTGGTTAGAGCTAGTTGGAGGAGCCGAGGAAAGTGAGGTGCATAGATTTAAACATGTCCGTGGGTCTCTCCTCTCGGAGGTCGCGGCGGCCATTGGTGAACACTTCACACTTGGATAAATTTTCGACATTTCCACAACCTAAATGTGTTGGGAGGAGCGACGGATTTTCACAATTTCCGCAACGTGGATGCGTTGGGAGGTGCGGTGACTCCCCATGTAATTTTCAGGATTTCCACAGTCCATCCATACTGGAGGTGCAACTGCCCTTTGAAACATGCAGGCCACTCACTTGGGAGATGCGACGACTTTTTCAAACAAAATTTTTTATTCGCGTATTTTTTGGAGTGAAAAAATCGCTTATGGTAATTTTTGAAAAGGTATGAAAGTTTATGTAAGTTTGACTTAAACTTTGGCGTGAAAGATATTTTGCTATGGTGTTTTGAATTAAGCACGAGATATTTTAAAGGAAGGCGAATGGCATAAAAGATATAAGAGTGGAGGATGTTTAGTAAAAGGTGGATCTTTAATAAAGGTGTATTTTTTAAAAGGGGTGACTTTTAATTTTATTTTTTAAAGGAAAGGTTTTTTATTAAATTTTTTAATTAAACCTTCTAAAGATTAAACCATTATTCCTCCACATATTTTTCCAAAGGTCTTTGGGTTTTTTTTATAAGCAGTGAGATTTTTTTTTGTGCTAATGGTTAAGATGCAGAGTTCGAAGTTTGAAGTTGAAAAGTTCAACAGTAAAAATAACTTTGAGCTCTGGAAGCTTAAGATGCGGAATTTACTGGTGCAACAAGGGTTGCAAAAAACATTGGCAGGCAAGTCAAAGAAACCAGCAGCCATGACAGAATGGGAATGAGAGGATCTGGATGTGAAATCTTTTAGCACCATTCGTTTATGTCTAGCGGATGAGGTTTTGTTTAATATCATAGGAGAGGATACAACATCAGGCTTATGGAGCAAGTTGGAAAGTCTATATATGACGAAGTCCTTGACAAGAAGAATCTACTTGATGAGACAGTTGTATAGTTTGTGGATGAAAAAATGCACAAATGTTGCTGACCATTTAAATACCTTTAATACCCTTATAGTTCAATTGACTAGTATGGAAATTAAATTCGAAGATGAGGATAAGGCTATTACACTATTGTGTTTGTTGCCTAAATCTTGGGATAATCTAGTCACCTCTATTAGCTTTAGCTCAACAAAAGTTTTAGATTATGACTCTGTTGTGGGAGCTTTGTTGGCTGAGGAGATGAGGATAAAATCTATTAAAGAAACAACAACTTCAGAGGCAATGTTGGTCAGAGGTCGAACTAAAGAGAAGAATGAGAGAAGCTTTTCTCGATCTAAGTCAAGACACAGAAAGGGTAAAGCAAAATGCTAGTACTGTGGCAAAACAGGACATCTCAAGAAAGATTGTTGGAAAAGAAAGGAATCTGAGGAAAACTCTACAAAGGAAGCAAATTTGGATGTAACAAATTCAGGTATGATTGATCAAGTTTTATCTATTTCTAGTAATTTACAATATCAGGAAGAATGTTTTTTATATTCAGGGGCCTCCCACCACATGTGCTCACACAGAAATTGGTTATTTTCTTACCAATCTGTTGATGAGGGTGTAGTGTTTATGGGAAATGGTATTTGATGTAAAATTGTTGGGGTTGGCAGTATTAGAATCAGGATGTTCGATGGTATTGTTAGGGAATTAACGGATGTTAGATATGTACCTGAGCTTAAATCAAATTTGATTTCATTAGGAGTGTTGGATTCTTGTGGATATAAGTATAAAGGTCAAGGTGGAGCTCTCACATTGTCGAAAGGGAATTTAGTAATGATGAAGGCAACAAAGGTTGATAACCTTTATACGCTGGAAGGCAGTATTGAAGTAGCATCTGAAATGACAAATGTATGTTCTTTTTTATGGCAGAAGCATCAACATCATAAGAGCAAGAAAGAATTGCAAGTACTTGTAAACTACAAATCATTTCCAGACTTAAAAATTTCGTTTTTGAATTCCTGCTTGTTTTATATCTCTGCAAGTTATGATGATGGTATAAAGGGATGTTGTGTGTGGGATCCTACTTCTCACAAGGTCATCATTGACAGAGATATTGTATGTATGGAACAACCAAAAGGGTTGATTCAAGATCGCAACAGTAAATTTGTTTGCATGCAAGGTAATTCATTGTATGGCCTATTGATACCCAAGCAAATATACAAGATGTTTGAATCCTTCATAGTGAGTCAGAATTTTTCAAAGGGTAGGAATGACTATATGGTTTATAGTGCATTCGCAGTCTTGATGTTCTTCGCTGATGATATGCTCGATGCAAGCTGAAGCATAGATAAAATCGGTAAGAAAATGACTCAGGTGGACAGGACAATTCAGATGAGGGATCAAGGAGCAGCAAAATAAATTAAGGGCATAGAAGTACACAGAGATGGTAATGGTAAGTTGTGGTTGGAGTTTAGTATGAACATTGTAAAACCAGTTTTTATCCCTCTTGCTTTCCATTATAAGTTTTCTTCAAGCATAGGGCTTGTCTATAGAGAAGAAAAGGTTGTTTCTCGTGTAAGTTTAGTAAGAGTTATGTTGTATGTGATGAAATGGTTAAGATCAGATGTTTCACATACTAATGATGTTGTTAGATACGTGACATATTCAGGTGTTGCAGTGAAATGGGTGCTTCAACATTTGAGAAGCACAAATGTCACCTATAATGGTTACACTAAGATGGTCTCTGATAACTATAATGTATATTTTACAGGTGTTTTGGACAAAAGGAGAGTTATCACTAAATATCTCTCACAACACAGTTGTGGAAGACATGTTGGAGGTGGAGTGACCCCTCAGGAAATCCAAACTCATGCAAGTCACTCAGACGAGATCATGAAACCAGTTTTATTAGAGAAGTTGCAGTGGTGCTTGGCTTCTTTTGGTTTGCAGAAAATGTGATGAACAAAAGGAAGGAGAAAGGTATTAGGTTAATTGTTGTCAAGGTGGAGATTGTTGGGATTTGGTGACAACGAATTACCAAGAATAGATTTGGATCCTATTATTCTGCGTTGGTTACAACAAAATAGACCAAGTTAGAATATGGATATGGATTACATTTATTATTCAGTTTCTTGTAAATGTATATAAATACATGTAATCCTGTAGAGGCAAAAACGACTGTGAGAGACTCCATGTATGATTGTATTTTCCGCATTGACAATTCTAACACAAGGTACTCTCCATGCAATCACAATCCAAAAAAATATAATACAAAATCTAGTAAAACAATTAATAGTGAAATCACAATTTTACATCTAGTGAAATCACAATTTTACATTGTTTATATCAGGTTTGTGAGTGCATAAATGGATTCGGCACCCTCAAATATATTCAAAACATGTGATCTCAACCACTTAAATTTGCAATTTCATTCATCCTTCTCAATTTCTTACCAAATTTTAAACAATATATATATATATATATATATATATAATAAAAAATTAAAAACATAAAACAATTAAACTATATCTAAAAAAATATATTTATATATAACATTTAAAAAAATAACATCACCTATTTAAAATTCACAACAATTACAAAATTTTAATTTAAACACATATATTTAGTATTCATATAACAAATACAACATTACATATCTTTACGCCGAAAGGCGTATACCTATTGGAGATGGGCACAATTAATGATCTTTTAATCTTAAATTCTAATGTGATGGTTATGCATTGAAGATGCTGGTATATTCTTAGTCGTCCTCCAAAATCAATGGATCAGATTTATTGTTGATAACTTCTTTGCATTTATAAATGCATCCTTACCCTGTTTACTTTTTAATATTTACCTAATCATATTAAGAAATTACTGTAACATCATATGATTGCCACGTTTAAATGATTAATTTTTAGAATTCTTCAGAATTTAATTATCTAACTCAGTTAAAATTTCATTATGTGGCTCGGTTTTATTTTAAAATGATTTTTTTTTTTTATCAACAGTAACTCTTTCGGCGTTCACCAGCCGCGAGTTAACGGCTGTGCTAGTGTGCTAGTGTCTAAAACAATTAGAATGAATACATAATTATCTATTTTTAAAACTAATTAAAAATATCTATCACATATTCTACATATGTTTTTTTTTTTTAAGTCTAAAACAATTAGAATGGATATATAAGTATTTATTTTTAAAACTAATTAAAAATATCTCACATTGTAACACACAAACAGATTGGATTGGCATGCAAGCATATATGGACCAAGATGTCCAATTCATCTGGAATTTTAAAAACACGGGCATTTTCATTATATGAATCCCTGAAATTTTCACTCTTTCTCCTTACCAATCTCTGATATAAACATCAATATACAATTTTGAATTGGCAACAAATTGAATGACAGCAGACTCAGATTACAGGTCTTTGAATTCAAAGATTTCTCAACACATCTCCCCATCCCATCACTTCACCTGAGTAGCAACGGATGAGCCTTCCATTCATTCATTCAGTTAAGCAGAGTCTTGGGTTGGATAAGAATAAGCATCATGGCGATTTCGACTTCTTGTAGCCGTAGTGCACTTGTGCTAATTATGGCAATACCAATGATCATATGTAGTGGGATCGACGGGATACACGCAAGAAATCTGAAGGAGGAAGAAGAAACTGAGGTGAAAACAACATTACTGACATTCTTCATGCACGCAGAAGGAGGAGGCAATGCCCCCACTGCCAAGACAGATCTGAGTGCTTCAAAATTTGCTTTGAGTGGAGAAGGAGGAGGATTACCTGTGTATGATGTTGATGCTGCTGCTGCACCTTCTCCATTAAATCCCATTAGTTATACAACGTTCTATCCCCGGTCCGAGGAGGGTTCTGTTTCAGTTTTTGAATTTCTACAGAACCCTACACGTCCCTGCTACTTCGAGGGCGAATTAAGGGAAGGTCACAATCCCCAGTCTCCCGTGGAAGGGAAAGCGAACGGTTATCATGTTCCTGACGATGAAGACGAAGATACCACTTTCCTATTGTCTTTAACGGTCACTTTTTTCGAAGATGAAGTAGATTTTCCAGATGAATATCAATGCTGTGGAAGCAACTCCATTGAATTTTCTGGCGTGGATAACATGGCCTTACCTCAGAGGGAGATCGCTGTAATCGGAGGGACTGGCAAATTCGAATATGCCAGTGGCCACGCTGTCCTCCAAACGCTTTCACCAAACCTGGTGAAATTTAGTATCCATCTCTTGTAAACGAATGATGAAAATTAATGGTGGCTTATAATTAGGAGTCAGTTGCCTTGTAATTAGTTACCTCGTCTGGATTGAATTGCTATATGTAGGTGGTTGGATTACAAATTTTCGCTTATAATTCCTGTGTATATCACTTTTTGTATGGCAGATTGTATCAATTGAATTTCATTTGGCATTAATACTACCGTGCTGCTGCAAGCCGCCTAAATATGTCATGTAAAAAGTGAATAGAAGTTCCAAGGGAGAAAACCACAGTCTAATGGAAAAAACCAGTCTCTGGTTATGGTTATGGTTAACAAGGTAAGTATGAAATATTGTACTTGATAAAGCTTGGATTTGTAGAAACACTTTGAGCAGCGGTTTTTATCTCTAAATACTTCTGATCAGGCTCCCAAGCTCTCCACAAAGTATCATCCTTAGAATTAATCTTCGGACCTCCCATGTTAATCGTATAAACTGTCTCCAGAGCTAAACCGGAGAGCACATGGCCATTCTCAGGCGGCCGAAAAGCCCAAACCCTCGTGCAGAAACAATAACAACAACGGACAGAATAATGTAATAGTAGAAGCTTCCTCACATATCCAGCATCAAAATCGACTGCCACCCTAAAACAAAATCGTCTTCAGGCAGCTTGCCTTCCCTGATCAGTATTGCAAAGAAAAATATTTATCAATACATATAATTGATCCGATGATCATCGAGATTACCTCACTTGCCCTACTTCCACCGCTAGTTACTTTAGTCCCAAACAATGCTATCTAAAATATATGTGCAAAATAGTTGATGATGATCACGAAATTGGCAGCAGCCCCTGTAAAACTAGCGTGGAAGAGGTGAGCAAGGCATTGTCAAATAATGTAGATTGAAGGGTGGCGGAGATAAGGTGAAAAATATGGTGATAAGGTTGATCATGACAATTTGAAATCCATCTTCAAATATATGAAATTTACTATTTTTTTTTATGTGAAATTTACTTCAGAATAGTTGCTTCCCTGTATTCAATAGTAATGATGAAGTTGTAAGTTGTATGTTCGTAAACATAACTCGTCATAACATTTGAGAGCTGAAGTAACCGTCTATGAGCATGTATATATAATTGACGAGATGAATTTGTGAAACCAATAATGATAATGGTTGTGCTGGGCATAGCAGATTAGATCTCTAAATGAATAAAAGAAGGAAGCAGTACATACCATTCTAAATGAATGCAAAGAAGCCAGCAATACATACCATTATTGACAAAGAGTACTGATCTCTGTGAGGGAAAAGGCCATTCGAGCAGCTCAATCGCGTTCCAGAGCATAGCAGAACAGGTCCAAATCCAGAGTATAGCAGAGCATATCCAAATCCAGACCATAACAGAGCAAGGCATGTCCAAATCCATCAGATACGGATGCAAGACATTAAACTCCACACACAAACAGACAGTCTTGGGACTCAGACTGAGACGCCCAGCCACAGAGACACATACACACAGAGATACGAAGTGCTTCCCACACAACACTGTAGATAAAGGAGGAGGAAAATCTCTTGAAAATGTTACGGTGTGTAAATATTTGAGATATATAGGCGCGTCCCACTTCCACTTCCTTCAACGGATAGTATGGGTGCATCCAAGCTTTTTTAGGGATAAAGCAGGATTGAACTTTTTTGAGAAAAAAGAAGGATTGAAGTTTTTCAGAAAAAAGTACGAGTGAAGCTTTTGTTTGTGAAAAAGAGCAGAATTAAAGTTTTTTTACAAAAAGTAGGCTGGAGGCAGAGACGATATATATATATATATATATGATCACTAACCTTCCTTGCTTGTGCATCAACGTCGCTTCCAACACGAAGCCATGCCGAATATTTAAGGGATTCGTCAACTGTTACTAGTGGTGAATGAATGTCATTTTGCTTACAGTACCCCGAGATCCGAGCGAAGGTTTCCTGACTTTTGGGAAAACCAGAAATGTTGATGTTGCCTTCTATGTATCCACCTGTTTTCCTTCCTGCCAAAACGTCCATCATGGTGGTCTTTCCATCACCGCTAACTCCCACTAATGCTGTGAGAACGCCTGGTCTGAAAGCTCCACTTACATTCAGCCATACTGGGATTTGAGTTCATATATATAATTGAAAATTTTGATCTAAATTTTGCACCTATTATGCTTGTCAAATTTTATATTGTTCCAAGATATATTTGGCAAAGCACGTGGACAACGTCTCACGTTTGAGGTAAGATAGAGCGAGAGTGAAGCAACCGTTGAAGAAGCCAGTGTATCCGTTCAGAGCTACAAAACCAATCCAGTGCCAGTATCCACATGAAAATATTCCGCGCGATTTTAAAATAAATACACCCATGGTGTCATTGCTCAATTTGGTGCCATCGCTCATGGCTGGCTGCATAGCCACTTGGTGATTAGCATCCATGCAGGGTGAAATTCCACACAAGTTCCACAGTGATTTGAAACGTATATATCAATTGTCTTTGAATAATAGTGTACCGTGAAGAGTGCCACTGTTGCATAGCCACTTGGTGATTAGCATCCATGCAGGGTGAAATTGTATGTTATAGCCATGTTCAGCATGCAGACCGCCACATTGTCACTCAACAAACGGCCACCACACATGGTAGTATTCTCAGTTGGTAAAAATTATCAAATAAAAACAAACATTTATTGTTTACAAGTAATGCTAGTATTATTCTTTCAGCATTTCTCAGTGGGGGAAAAATTACCGGGAAAACCTATGCTTTAAACTAAGATTAAGGTGCAAAATTCCGATCACTCTGCAATTACAAGGTCATTTAAACCACCAATCAAATATCAAAAAAATGCTTTAAACTAATAACTACGAAAGATGTTTTTTGTTAAAACTTTGGTTAAACTACTAATATTTAAATAAGTCAAAGAAAACTAATACTGAATCAACCCATATCTATTGCTATATACCTATGCCTTCACCATGTATAATAATTAAAATAATAAATGAGCATATTGATAAACATGGAAGTTGAAAGTTAGTAGAAAAAGCTTAAGGTCTTATTGTTACAGTGAAAGCAAACTAATACTGAATCAACCCATATCTATTGCTATATACCTATGCCTTCACCATGTATAACAATTAAAATAATAAATGAGTATATTGATAAACATGGAAGTTGAAAGTTAGTAGAAAAAGCTTAAGGTCTTATTGTTACA
>SNQJ01S0088573.1:9898-43419 GCA_010110895.2 Picea sitchensis
ATTAAGTGGCTGAAGCGTTGTTGTCCTAGGAATTCGAGGTGTAACTGAAGTTGTGTGAAGTGCATAAAAGAAAGATGCAGTGACTGTGTATGGTTGGTTGTTATGAATGAAAAATGAGTTGAACTGTAAGAAAGGGAAAATTACAGTATGCGCAGTGTGAGACCAACAACATGCGCAGTGTGAGATAAAACTCAGAGATGAGTAACAAATGTTGAATAGACAGAAGAAAGAGCAGAATTGCAGAACATCTTGAAGCAGAACAGAATTGCAGAACAAATAGAAGCATAGAAGAATTGCAGGACAGAAGAGAAGTGGTAATAATTGAAACACCCGCATTGTTGGTCATTCAATCATTTTACTTATAAATAGGGAGGTAGGGTGGTGCTAGGGAGGACTTTGGTCCTCTGATATTCAAGTTGATGCTTGAATATTGGGAGTTGTAGCTTCCATCTAGTTGTGGCTAGAAAACAGGGTGGCAGATGGTGCTTGGGAAAACACAGAGTTTTATGTATGCAAGTTGGTGCTTGTATAAGTGGAAGTAGGTGCTTCCATCCAGTCAATGTTGGAACACTCAGGGAGTTGGTGCTTCCTTCTAGTGGGTGCTAGCGAAACCAGAGAGTTGGTTCTCTCAACAAGTTGGAGCTTGTGAAACAGAGGTAGTAGCCTCACTTTAAGTTGGTGCTCAAACTTAGATGACGTACAGAAATTAAAAGACTACCTATCATTTCGAAGAAGAAGAGGTTTTCTCCCTTTATGGGTTTCCTCATGAAAATTTGTCTCTGTATATATCTTATGTGTGACTGATGCTCATTATTTATGTTGTCTATATGTTATATAATATTCATGGTCATTTGGAGAAAGATTAAAAATGGTTCAATAGACTTAAAATTGTTTAAGCACAGTAACAACTGATTCAACCCCCTTCTCAGTTGTCTTAGTAATTTCAACAGTATATCCGTTACATGAGATTCTTGGGGGAAGGCCATGTGGTTCTTTAATTCAGAGAAATACATAAACCCATTTTTGGTTTGTTTGGGGGTTCACTCACTCACTCACTCATTGTGCATTGTTCATTATTCACATTGTTCATTATGTTCTCTCTCCATTCATTCTTTCACCCACTCTTCATTCCTTATTCATTTTGATCTTGGATTGGGAAAGAAAAATGATTTGTGGAGAGGATCCATGGCTTTGTAGTAAATAATGAATGTTGGTGTATTCCATCCATGAATTAATGCCTACATGTCTAAGATGCATTGGCATGTTCTAAGTTTTTTCCCACAGCTGCAAATCCTGAGAGTCCCAACATGGATATTTTTTAGCATATGCACTAGATCCCTAGAAGGAGGTGGATATACCGAGGGATTGTGTGGCATAGAAGGGGGTCCATTCTCTTGGGTTGTGTAGGATGGGTAGAAGAGAATTGGTGTACTTTGGATTGTTGTGTTTGTTAAGAATCATGTGAGAGAATGAGTGATGAATGGTTTGGGAAGCTGAGTGATGCATCAGAACCATCCTAGTGGATTCATAGCCCTAGATTGGGAGTGACATTGTTGTTAGGACTTGGAACAACAGTGTCTACAGTTAGGTCGAATGTAATTGGTCTGCATCTAATTGGTGATTCATTTTATTAAAGATAAGTGCTCTATGTCATGTGTTTCTCTACTTATAATTGTTTTTCCATTGTGTATTGATTAATATATCTGATATGTGCATTTTTTATGTTCATTATTGTTGGTTATTGTTATGAATGACATGTTTAAACATTCTTTATACTGTAGAATGAATCTTGATCTCTTCATGTGAATATTTTATGCCTCCTAATTAATTAAAAACTTATCAGAAGTCAAAATTAGTTTAGAAATGAGCTTGAAGTAGCATTCCCATCATGTGGGTGGCTGGGTACGTTAATTGGTATCAGAGCTTCTGGTTGAAACACCAGGCTAGTATGGGTCCGAACTGTTGGACAGGGTATCATGTTTAAGAAAGAATATTTCTTTCAGATATTAAATATCAGGAGAGATAGCATTGCAAATATTGCAGAGAAGCCAAAGCGTCGTACAGATAGAGATCCTTTGTAAAGGGTCATGAAATCATGATCGTTCCCTTTTGAATTAGCGAGTGATAAAAACTATTGAATCAAGGAATTCTAGATCGTTATATCGAAATTCAGTTGAACGAGGACCATTAGATAGAGGTGAAACGAGAGGATGGGAGAGATTAAGTCACAACTGTTAGATAGAATTTGTCTATCATCAGTCATTGATCGAAGCCAAGCAGGAGATGGAAAACTATGGAACTTCACTGCTTTAGGAATTATTGGAGATAGGGAAGAAGCATGAAATACCAAAGGTCGAATTCATGAAGTCCCATCGACCGTCCGATCTGATAGGAATTTCAAGATTAATGTGATTCGTAGATCCAAAGTGGAAGGATAGGGAAGTTTCGGGACTTTGGAACTTCAAAAATTACTAGAGACTAGGAAAATCCACAAAACACCGAAGATGCGAAGTGTTGAAGCCACGAAGTGCAAATCCGCAGTCTGTAAAATCACGCAGGACGTCAGATCTAGGGTAGAAAAGTGTGGACCATTCTCTTGATTGATGACGTGTCTTATGCCATGTGGCAGGGGTGTTGTGTGGGGACACGTGTCACATGAATTCAGTGCCTTTTGGACCTCAACCTATCCATTTCTGGGTGGCATGTGGCACACATACCAAGGGTCCACGTCACGATAGGTGGCATCAACATGCAATGTCACTTCCAGGATTATGGCTTGTAGGAACGTCCAACATCTCTACCACCGAAAGTGTCGAAGGACAAAGTCGTGAATTCACATAGACCATAGATCTAAGATTCCTTCAGGACATTTCTCAACCATTAGATCAAGGAGTGGAAGGATGGTGTAATCACTTTGGAAGGTATCACTATGGAGGAGTTGAACGACTTGGGGTTTGTAATATCCTAGAGTCCTAACACTTCATTAAGTCAGGGTCATTGGATTAACTAGAAGAAGGATAACATAAGAAGAGGTGTTAATCGATGGTAAGCGGTCATCATCACTTTATGACTACTTCGATAGGTACAACTCTGGGGGAGTTGAACAACTTGAGAATTATAATGTCCTAGATTCCTGGAGCACCAAAGTCTCAAATTGATTAAGGAACATCCATCCTAACACTTGATTAAGTCGTGAGCATCGATTTCTTGGAGCCTCCATATCGGCCGGGACTATCCAGTCAACAAAAGATTAAATCTCAATTGTCTGATCTATTTGTGGAGATAATATATGTGATTCAGTGAAGTGTACTTCAAGGAGTATTACTCCAGAAGAGGGAATGAATGTCGAAGTTCAAAGGACCTATTTCTAGCACCGGTCTCATGCTAAGGTGAAGGGGTTGATTAGAGGTGTGAAAGGCCTAGAAGTAAACAATCCCGCAAACACTTTTTCGAATGAGGTCATGTGTGGAAGAATTTAGAGAAAGGAACTAAAGAGTGAATAATCCCATGGGTTCAAGCCCACGATCACAAGGAAAGTGGATTGAAGGAAGCGCCTATGAAAAATTCAAATTTTGTACCAATCTAAAGGAGCTATGGAATAATTCAACAAGATCTTGGTGCAAAACAAAAAAAAGGGTGAAAGTGACTTTTTCGGGAAGCCATAATTTTTAGCTCACAAATAAAATTAGGGAAATAGTACAATAGTTGGAAATATGATTAAGAGGAGAATAAAATTAAATTTTTATAATTTGGAGAATGATAGTATATTTCTTCATGAATTGAGTAGAAAAAGGACTCATAACATTGTTTGGATTTTTTTTTATAATATGCATAATTCTAACAAAATGGTTGCTTGCACATTTTGCAGAATTAGGGGGTATAAACATATCATTTCAGTATAAGAATTCATATTCAAGAAATGGAAGAAGGAGAGGGAGATAACAACCATGATAAAGAGGCGAAAGGGAAAATTATCAGTGTTGGTAATGCAGAGACAAAATCAAATGGGAAAAGGAGTAGAGGGGAGTTGTAACGTCCCCAGCCACCAACAGGTCAGGCAAATCCACTATTTTGACACTTCACTTAGCTCGAATACCAATTTGTAATGTCCCCAACCACCAACAGGTCAAGCAACGCCACAGAGGAACACACACACACACACACACACACACACACACATATATATAACATGAATTTCTAATGAATTCAAAACAAATAACACAGATTTACTGCTACCATACAGATGCAAATAGAATTGATAGTAATTCCTACATGCAACGAAACACATGATAACATTTCAAGAATCACAGATATGCATAACATAAGTAATTAAGCATGAAAATGATACTTATCTTTTAACTGGAGTAAAAACACCCACTATGTGTAGACCTTCCAAGAACCTCCCAGCCTTAGATGACACTAATCATCACTCTCAACAGTGGGTCACTCCTGAGTTGGGACTAATATCCACCAGGAAAGGGATTCCTAGGCTAGGCAAGGTTAATAGGAAAGTCACATAGTTTAAGAAGAAGGATTCTCTCCCAGGAGCCACTTGCACTCACTGCTCACAAACTCCCATTCCCCACATGCCTGTCCCACCCCAGGAGTATACACCTTCACTGTCACACAGTCCATTGGTTGATCCACCTCCCTTACCTTGGGCTTCAACAATAGGCCGAATAGAAATTCTCAGAGCTTTGTAGCAGCTACAAGAATCTCTCCAGCATAACTCACTTCCTCAGCACACTCTCTCACCTGGAGAGATTTTATCACAAGCCTGAGAACCTGCTTCTTCAATCCACAACAACCTCTCTCACCTAGAGAGAGATTTTCTCATAGGCCTGAAAACCTACCTCTTCAACTGTGGGCTTGACAACCTGCTTCTTCAAACCACAATAGCTAATTTAGGTAATGCAAGGGATGGCTCAATAATTTATAGAGGTGTACAATGGCCATGAGTTTAGTAATGGTAGGAATGGCTGGCTGCGTGCTTTCTCAGTTCATGAGTGAACTCATGAGGAGAAATGGGGAATATTGGTCTAGCATAGCGAAGATGGTGAGAGCGTGAGAGAAAAAATTGTATGTGCGTGAACCCCTTTCCGTGAGTGAGTTCCTCCATGTGCGTGAGTGAGTGCGTGTGCGTGAGTGAGTGCGTGTGTGTGAGTCCCCCCAAACAAGAAATCCCCCCTTAAGACTTCATGTGCCTGAGTCGACACCTGTCACTCATGAAGTACATTCCTTCCCTTTGGAAGTCAGCTATCCTCCCCAGGGAGCTTAGGATAAAAACATATCTTTCTAAACAACTTTTGGAATAATAATAAATTATTCTTCTCTTGGACTTAAGCCCCTAGACTTAGACCCTCTTTACAACCTCTCAACCCCCTCTCCATTACCCAACCTAGTGGAGTTTATTCCCCCATTCTCTTTTATCGTGGTCATTCTACACACAACGATGTTTTTATATTAATAATATGAATATTTACATGTACAAAACAGGCTCCTAGACTTTAACACCTTGGATCTTTGACATACTAACACATAAGCCTACCAACTTATAATTTCCCATCTCACCAGCCTACAAAACATGTTTACAATTCATAATATAATTGGGGCTCATCCTATGGATATTGCAATACCCTCCCCTTATTTTTTCATTGTCCTCAGTGCAACTTATTTACACAACATCAATAAGATTTTTGAAATATTCAAAAAGATGCGGGTATTCAGCCCGCATAGCATCCTTATGCTCCCATGTTACATCCTCAGGACTGTACCAGGTCCACTGGACCTTTACAAGCCATATGGCTTGATTATGGATCTTTTTTCTCTTCTGGTCCAATATGTGCACCAGATGCACTTGCAAGATGCCTTCTTGCTCCGCCTGAATCACATTCCAATCAATAACATGATTAGCATCAATTATATATTTCTTAGGAAATGAAACATGAAACAAATTATGTACATTCATGGATGTAGGCAATGCAAGCATATATGCAACTGGTCCAATCCTTTCTAGGATCTCAAATGGCCCACAATATCTGGCTGCCAACTTGGAACAATTTCCCAGCTTCAGGGAAATTCTGTTGGCTTTCAATTTCAAGAAAACATGATCACCCACTTTAAAATCCCTATGGGTTATTGTTCTTATCAACATGAATTTTCTTCCTATCTTGGGCAACCTTCAAATTCTTCTTAATCTTCAGCATTTTCTCTTCCATTTCCTTGAGAAACTCTAGCCCAATCATTGCAATATCAGTTGAGTTGTCCCAGTTTATTGGTGTGTTGCACTTTTTCAAGTGCTTCAAACGGGCTCATATTCAGTGATGCTTGATACCCATTTTTGTAGAAAAATTCTACCAAGTGTAAGTAGTCTTCCCATTTAGATGGTTTTTCCATCACACACATCCTTATCATATATTCTTTCACTCGGTTCACCCTCTTTGTCTGCCCATAAGACTCGAGATGATAAGTAGTGTTGAATTTCAAATTCGTTCTGAACTCTTTGAATAATGCCTTCTAGAACTTTGAGGTAAATTTTGGGTCTCTGTCAGAGACAATTGTCTTGGGAATACCGTGCAATCATGCTACCTCTCTCATATAGATATCAACAACATTAGCTTCCTTATGTGTAGTCTTCAATGGAATAAAATGGGCAGATTTCGTAAGCTTATCCACCACCACCATGATGGAATCATGTTGCTTATTTTTTCTGGGTAATCCTGTGATGAAATCCATTGTCGCCACTTCCCACTTCCACTTAGGAATGGGTAATGGTTGTAGCAACCCTGCTGGGTGCCTATGTTCATCTTTGATCTTCTGGCACTCCATACATCTGACAATGTATTTTGCAATTTCCTTCTTCATACCTGGCCAAAAGTAATGGCTCTTGACTGTTGCCACTATTTTCTGATATCCAAGGTGCCCATCATAAGGCACATTATGCATTTATTTCAATATCATAATTCTCAGTTCCAAGAAATTAGGTACATAAAATCCTTTTTTGTACAGGAGTGTTCCATCAGCTTCCAATTTATAATCTTCCACTTTCTGTATCATCTTACCTTGTTGTAGCTTTGTCACCAATTCCATTTACTACAAATCTGCATTTTTAGCTTCCAAAATTCCACTTTTAATATCAATTTGATACATGCTAATGGTCGTAGCATGTAGTTGATGCACTCTTCTGTTGAGTGCATTGGCCACTTTGTTCTCCTTTCCTTTGATATGCTTGATATCAAAGTCGTACTCACAAAGTAATTACAACCGTCTATGCTGCCTAGCATTCAATTTTGGATAATCAAACAAATACTTCAGATCATTATGGTTTGCCCTCATTTCAAACCTCTTTCCCATGAGGTAATTTCTCCATTTCCTCAGGGCGTGCACTATGGCTGCCAACTCCAAATCATGAGTTGCATAGATCCTTTCATGCTCTTTCAATTTTCTGGACTCATAACATATTACAAACCCATTCTAGATGAGGACTCCCCCAAGTAATTCTTTGAATGCATATGTACACACTAAAAAATCTTCATTTGGATCTGCAATCCTCAGGATTGGAGCACTAGTTAACAACTGCTTCAATTGATGGAATATTTTCTCACATTCTTCTATCCATTGAAATCTCTTCTCCTTCCTTTGCAAGGAAGTGATGGGGTGATGTATCCTTGAGAACCCTCCAATGAACCTTTTGTAATATCCAGCTAGACCCGTAAAGGATCTTAATTATGTCACATTCTTTGGCGCTGACCATTCTTTGATGGCTTCTATCTTCTCAGGATCCACGACTATCCCATATTTTGAAATGATATGTCCCAAATAATGGACTTTCTTTTGATAGAATGAGCACTTTCTCAATTCGGCATCCAGTTGGTGCTCTCTTATCACTTGCAACACAATCCTCAGATGATGTTCATGCTCTTCCTCTAACTTGGAATACACCAGGATGTCATCCAAAAATACTATGACAAACTTGTCTAGATGTTCTTTGAATACACCATTCATTAGGCATGTGAAAACATCGGGTGCATTTAATAACCTAAAAGGCACCACTATGAATTCATAATGACCATACCTTGTTATGAAGGTGGTCTTGCTGATGTCTTCATCCTTTATCCTTATCTAGTCGTACCTTGACCTGAGATCTATTTTTGAAAATATATTGGCATCCTTTAACTAGTCAAAGAGATCATCGATCATTGGCAAAGGGTACTTGTTCTTAATAGTCACTTTGTTCAACTTCATGAAATCAATGCACAATCTCAATGTCCATCTTTATTTTTCATGAACAACACAGGGGCACCCTAAGGTGAGGCATTTGGGCATATATACCCCTTATTCAGAAGTTCTTCAAGCTGCAATTGCAATTCTTTCATCTTTGGTGTACTCATTCTGTAAGGATTTTTTAACACTAGAGATGATCCGAGCATTAAGTTTATAGAGAAATCAATATCTCTCTTCCGTGGTAGTCTGGGTACCTCCTAGAATACATCTTCAAAATCCTTTAATACTACATGGTATTCAATATTTGACACATTATCCTTGGGTGCTTCTTCCATATGGGCTGCAAATATTTGGAAGCCCTTCATGTATCACTTCTTCAGCTGTGTTGCTAAGATTTCTATGAAAGTAATTGCCATTGGGATTTCCTACACTTTCCTTGGGTTTCCTTCCTCATCTAGGAAAGTTAATGCCTTGTTATGACAGTCTAATATGGCATGGTGTTGGTCCAACCAGTCCATCCCAATTAGACAGTCATAGGAACCTAAAGGTAAGATGTTAAATTCAACCCTTGTGCTTAATCCATTCATGTCCACTGGACATGACTTAACCACCTCAACAACCTTTCTCTTGTCTCTTGTAGCCAACTGCACTAACCAATATTTTCCATGCTTACCTCTTGGAAAATGAAAACTTCACACCATTCTAGGATCTATATAACTATGACTAGATCATGAATCAATTAAAATAGTAATGGTATGGTTGTTGATCATACCTTCCACTTCAATAATATGTGACTGATATTATGCTTTCTTGTTGTCTAGGGTTGCGTAGATCCTTGGTACACTTATGACCATGTCCTCCACTGTTTCTACCTGTTGAACATTGTATATAGCTCTCACCTTGTCATTTATGTGGGGGCAATATCTGTACCTATGATTTCCTTTACAACCCCAACATTCCATAGGTGGTTGTCTTGGCATTTTCCCACCTATTTCAGCCTCCCTGGGCTCTCTAAAACTTTGTTGTCCTTGAGGTCTATTTCTAAAAAAGGATGGCTTATTTCCCTTCTTCCTTTGATTCGTCTTGAATTTCTTCTTGTCTTCCCGAGCCTTCTGGAAAGTGGGTTTTTCTCTTTGTTGCTCATATAATCATTTTTCTCTCCTTATAGTTTCTTCCATAGTTTTAGGATCATCATATTGGATCTTGTCACTGATGGAAGATGGTAGTCCACTCAGATACCTTTGAATTTTGATGGTCTCATATTTGATGAAAGGGACATACTTCAACAATTCCAAATTCCTTCGTTCATATTCATCAATAGTCATGCTACCTAGCTTGAGTTCAAAAAACACCTTCATCTTTCTATCATAGTATATCTTAGTCAAGTATTTATTTTTGAAATACTTCTTGAATTCATTCCAAGTATCATTTTTCTCTTTAATGTGTTTCACCTGCACAAGTTGATCCCACCACATGGATGCCTTTCCTTTCAGTTGATACATTTCAATTCTTCCTTTTGTATGAGAGGAATAATTCTGCAATTGGAAATATTTCCTCATGCCACGAAGCCATGTCTCAGCATCTTCCTCCTTCTTGTGCCCTCCATCAAATGTAGGAGGTTTAATCTTGTTCATTTCACCCTTCAGTTCATCCACTCCAGATATCCTATTCTTTCTGATAGGAAATGGGATTGAACTACTGTGCTCCCTCCTCTTTGAGTTCCCTTCGGAGTGATGATGGTGTCTGCCAACACTCCTTGATTTCCTCTTTTCATTAGGAGACCTGTGACTTCCTGATTTACTAGAGTCACTCTCCTTATCCAATTTATTTTCTATCCTTTCCAGGCTCTGTATCAACTTTATGTTGAATTCTCCATGTTGTTCCCTAGCTTTCATGAGTTTTCTATTATCTGCTCAGTGAGTCTGGACTTCTTTCTACAATCTTTCAATGATTTCCATCATGTTTCCTTCCTTATATATCTCTTATCCATTCCCATTGAAGTTTGATCCTTCAACTCCCAAATGGAAATCCATTCTTTTAGATTCATTCTCTGAACTGAAAGCATTATGTTCCTGCATTTCTCTGCACTACGTGGCAATTCGGCTCATTTCTGACAATCGTTTATTCTGCAAACACCATGTGCAGTCAACGGAATTTTTTTAGGCCATCGGTCCTTAACAAATTCCACAGTATTCATAAACTAATATGATTCAAGAAAAATTTCAGATTCCATTTTCTTTTTGAGATCTGATCTACAATGATTTTTCGGGCACTAGCCCCTTTTTCTTATCCCCCAACCCATGCGACCACGGGCTATGACCAAGCGATAGATCGATAGGATCTTATTCGTGACTTAAGACCTCTGGCTTTAGAATTTTTCAAAGCACATCACAAAAAATCTCTTGAAGTTACGAATTAATGAACTTGTGAAGTATGGTGGATCAACAGTCCATGAATACCCAACATCCAATGGCCGACACCCACTGTGGAACTTCAGGCATCTGAGCTCCAGAACTTTGGAGCTTAAGAGCTTCAGGAATTCAGAGGATTTCACATCTGCACACCCCCAACGCCCCAAACTATTAATATCCTAACACTTCCATGTCACCTTTGGTGACGTTATTATGTCTCGTCACCTCGACATTATGAAACTTTGGAAATTTCTTCCTTTTGTTCCCTTATGAACCATTCTTCCAGAGTGTTAAGTCTATGGAATTCACAACTAGTACCACACATCCACTGGGACCCATGGTTTCCATACTTGAACTAAGATACCGAATAGTCACATCACTTGACGCCTTTCAAATTGCAAGGGCATGCATCCATGGTTTGGATTAATCCACCTTTTGTCCCGCAATTCCTCTGATGCTGACAAATAACCCCCTGGGAAAACTGTGGCTTGGATTGTGGAACCGCCCTAATAAATTAATTCTCATGAAATTTGGGCTCCCGCAATTCCTCCTGGTCATCGATCTAGATGTATTGTGATCAATGCTAGTGTGGGCCTATCGACCTTTAACTATGTTATTCAACCTTATGGCCAACATAGTAGAAATCTCAACATTTTGGGTGGGGGCACATGGTAGGTATAGGAGAGGTCCATGTCACCTATAGGTGACATCATCATGACTCACCACTTCGGTTCTTCAGGCTTCGAAGCTTCGAACTTTAGTATTTTCAACTCCTCTACGCTCTCTTTTTCCCAGACCTCTTTCCCTCAGAGTTCACGATCTACTGACGCGTTTCCTCCTTCACGATCAATGGCTATGAGTGACTTCAACACTTTGGGCTTCGGGAGTTTCAAACTCACAAAACTTACCTCCTCCCAAAGTACTTCCACACGAAGTACACAATCTCTTGATGCGTGTATCCCCCTTGATCTGATGGCCACTATCCACTTTGGCTCTTCGGGCTTCGGGAGTTTCAGACTCCTGCACACTCATTCCTCCCAGAGTGCTCTCACTCAAAGTTCATATTTTTTCGACGCATGTCCTTCGCAACGAACGATTGTGATCTACTTCGGCCTTCAAGACTTCGGTAGTTTGTCACACTCCACACTTGAAATCCTTCGAAATGAATTTCCCCAAAGCCTCACATATGTTGACACATACCCCTCAAGCGACCAACGACTAGGATCTACTTCAACTATTTCACTTTCTCCTCGATCATAGAACTTCTGAAGTGCACTCTCTCTCGAGTTGTTGATCTTGTGCCACCTGTCAACCTAGATCAAACGACTGTGAATCCTTTGCACTAAGATTCGATGGCTTGGGATATATTTCCTCTCTGCACTCTCCTTTGCTTTCCTGGACACATATCTAATGGTCCAGACTCCTTCCAACAACAAATATGACTATTTTTTTCACTCCTCCTCCTGAGCTTCGTTTCTTGAACCCATTTCTCCTTAAAGGGTTGCCTCGAAACTTAGTCGAGTTTCAGATATGTGCATTCCTTGCAATAGATCTTCACGTCCTTTCACGAGAAAACTCAAGATATTTCTACCGATATTTTTGAGTCAAAGACTCTATTGATGCACTCCTTTCACCCATGGACGCTCTGAACCTCGAATTTTGTCCCTTTCGACAACAATTCACTCAGAAATATTTGTCTCATTAACCAATAACATGGCCAATCCAGGCTTAGTGTCGAAACCATGGCTTTGATACAAATTTGTAACGTCCCCAACCACCAATAGTTTGGGCAACGCCACTACTCTGACACTTCACTTAGCTCTGATAATAATTTGTAACGTCCCCATCCACCAATAGGTAGGGAAACGCCACATAGGAACATACACACACACACACACACACACACACACATATATATAACATGCATTTCTAATGAATTCAAAACAAATAACACAGAGTTACTTCTACCATACAGACTCAAATGGAATTGACAGTATATCCTACATGCAACGGAACACTTGATAACATTTCAAGAATCACAGAAATGCATAACATACATAATTAAGCAGGGAAATGTTACTTATCTTTTAACAGGAGTAAAACCACCAACTGCGTGCAGACCTTCCATGAACCTCCCAGCCTTAGACCACATTTCTCATCACTCTCAGTAGTGGGTCACGCCTGAGATGGGACTAAACTCCATCGGGCAAGGGATTCCTAGGCTAGGCAAGGTCAATAGGAAAGTCACATAGTTTAAGAAGAAGGATTCTCTCCTAGGAGCCACTTATGCCCATTGCTCACAAACTCTCATTCCCCACATGCYTGTCCCAYCCCGGGAGTATACACCTTCACTATCACACARCCCATCGGTTGTTTCACCTCCCTTACCTTAAGCTTCAGAAACTAGCTAGACTAGAATTCTCATAGCTCTATAGCAGCTACGAGACTCCCTCCARRAGAAATCACTTCCCCAACACACTGTTTCATCTGGAAAGAGTTTCTCAYAGGMCTGACAACCTTCTTCTTCAATCCACAACAACCTCTCTCACCTCGAGAGAGAGTTTCTCAYAGGCCTGACAACCTACCTCTTCAACTGCGAGCTTGACAACCCTCTTCTTCAAACTACAATAGCTAAATTTGGGTAAGGCAAGGTAAGAATCAATAATTTACAGTGGCATACAATGGCCATGGGTTCAACAATGGCAGAAATGGCTTGTTGTGTGTTTTCTTAGTGCATGAGTGAACTTGTGAGGAGATATGGGGCAGACTAGTATAGCATAACGAAGATGGTGAGAGCGTGAGAGAAAAAACTATATGTCCATTAACCCCTTTCTGTGAGTGAGTTCCTCCCTATGTATGAGTGAGTGTGTGCACGTGAGTCACCCCCAACAAGAATTCCCCCCTTAAGATTGCATGTGCCTGAGCCAACACTTGCCGCTCATGAAGTATGTTCCTTCCCTTTGGAAGTCACCTGTCCTCCCCAAGGAACTTAGGATAAAAACATATCCTTCTAAATAGCTTTTGTAATAATAATAAATTATTATTCTCTTAGACTTAAACCCCTAGACTTAGCCCCTATTTCCAACCTCTCAACCCCCTCTCCCTTACCCAACCTAGTGGAGTATAGTCCCCCATTCTCTTTTATCGTGGTTGGTCTACATGCAACGATGTTTTTATATTAATAATATGAATATTTACATGTACAAAAAAATCTCCTGGATTTTAACACCTAGGCTCTCCAACCTACTAACACATAAGCCTACCAGCTTATAATTGCCTGGCTCACCAGCCTACAAAATATGTTTACAATTCATAATACAACTGGGTCTCATCCTAGGGATACTATAGGAGAAAGAAACCTTATTAGAGACTGTGAGAAGCATGAAAATAGAAGTGTATATTTATAAAGTAGACAATGAGAGGTTGATGGGAGAAAAAAATTAGATAAATGCTCAAGTAATGCAAAGCTTAAATCAGTTGCAGAGGAAAACAAAGAATGGATCAAACTCAAGTCGGGAGGAAGAGGGAAGATATCGTGAAGGAAGAGATAACTAAAAAAGAGCTAGTTATTCAAGAAGTTCTAGAATAACTCATAGACATTGCTCACCTCACTCAGCAAGGAAATTTTATGCATCGAAATATTCCATAAGCATCCCACAAGTGTCTCATGTTAGGAACTAAATAAGAAGACATGAATTGGATAGTTTTCAAGGAGAGTTGAGGAAACTTAAGCCAACATACTTTGATGGTGAAAGAGAAAGGGAAGATGATGATGAAGCATGGTTTCTTGGACTCAGGAGGTATTTTCAATTGCATAACCACTTAGCAAACCTAGAAGCCAGAATTTCCACATAGCATTTACCTAGGAAATATGTTATGTGGTGGGATGAGCTGAAGCAAGTTGAGCACATTAATGAGAGTAGGATCAATTGGAAGCAGTTCAAGAAATATTTTCAGAAGGAGTACCTTTGCGAGCACTTATATTACAAGAAAATGATGGAGTTATTTGAACTCAGGATAGGAAGCATGACCATGGAAGAGTATGAAAATAAGTTCTTGGTATTGCTAAATTATGTGGGGTTTATAAAAGATGAGAAACTGAAAATACAGAGGTTGTTCTATAAGTCTGAATGAAGTGAATACAAATGTCGATCAAAATATTATACCATTGGGGTATTATGATATTCATTGGAATGAATTGGTTGGACAAACATCATGCTATCCTATATTGCCATAACAATACAATTACATGTCTTGATGAAGAAGGAAAGTAGAGCATTGTGAAAGGAGTTCCAAGGCCCATTTCTATAAGGGATATTTCATCCTTAGAGTTGAAGAGATTTTTCAAAAAAGGATATCAATTGTATGCAGCCCATGTGGAGGAGACAAAAAAGACAAAGGGGCCAAGCCTTGAATAATTTTCGGTACTAACAAAATTTGAAGATGTATGTTGATTATTTGGGTTGGTTTTCATTGATGTCAACCCTTGAAGAAAGTCCGTTAATGAATTCTGATAGAACAAAGGTTTGGGTAATGGACCCAATTTTGTTTGATGTATAATGGTATTATTTTTAATATATTTGAAGGTAATACTATTCTATATGGATAGTACATTCCATGCCATTTCTGGTGGTATGTGGAACGTCACATAATTCCTCACGGTTAGAGAGTTATGGCCATGTGAATTTGAATAACCCTCATGAGTCATCTTGAAGCCCCAAAAGGTCAAAGTAGTAAAAGTGGTTGTAAAGAATAAATTATTTAAATATCAAAGTGAAGTGATGAGTGTACTATAATTCAAAGTAGATGCAAAATAAATTATATAAATAATAAAGTTAATGGAGAACTTACTAATTGTGGAAAGTGGTCAAGTTAAGTGGACAAGTGGTTAGAAGTGGGTTAGCCCTAAAATAAAGAAAGTGGGTTAAGATGGTTAGAAGGTAACCCATTGAGAAAGATACATAAAAGTATAAATAAGAAGCAAGGGTATCTCATTCAAATAACACTTGAATATCATTGAATATCTATTTTTGTGAAAGGTTATTTGGGCAGGTATTATTGATAGAGAAAAATTGTTGTAGAAAAAGTGCGGCAGGAAAAGTGCATCAGAAAAAGTGCAGCAGGAAAAGTGTAGTAGAAAAAGTGCAGCAGGAAAAGTGTGGCGAGAAAAGTGCAGAAAAAAGTGTTGCAGGAAAAGTGCGGCAAAAAAAGTGTGGCAGAAAAATTGCAGCAGAAAAATTGCGGCAGAAAAGTGTGGCAGGGAAGGTGCGGTAGAAAAAGTGCGGCCGGAAAAGTGCGACAGAAAAAGTGCGGCATAAAAATCACATCAGGAAAAGTGCAACAGAAAAAATGTAGTAGAAAAAGTGCGGCAGAAAAATCATGACAGTGGATTCACGGCAGCAAAACCATGGAAACAGAACTCTACAAGAAGAAAAAAAAGGGCTTTTGGCTGAGGTATGTTGCTGAAGTTATTGGTACATATAGAGGTTGTATAACAATGAGGTTCTAGCACATGGTTTGAGGTATAGACTTGTGGTATAGTGTTTGAGTTATATGTGATCAGATCTGATTTGGATGATGAAATTGATTGGGATTTTCGTTGAGGTACATGTTGGGTACATGGTTGAGACAAGTAGTTAATGAGTTGGCACATACATGAGGTGTATATTTGATGATATTGGTACATCTTGATGAGTCATAGTTGATGTGTAGATACTTGTCTTGGTATATTATTAGAGTTACATATTGATCTTGGTGATGATTATGAGTTGTCGTGATATGCTTGGTTGATGCACATCTTGGTGATATTGTGCATATGGTTGAGAGTTGTCTTAGTGATTGATCTTGGTGAGTAGATCTGATTTGGTTGATAATATTGATGAGACAGGTTGTTGTGATAGGTTGTTTCGTTAAGTTATTTGTATAGGTTTGATGCATGGTTGATGCATTTGTTTATGGTACAGGTTGAGGTTCAGGTTGATTTATGGTACATTTTGGCACAAGTTCTTGGTACAGGTTGTTACAGGTTGATTATAGGTTGAATGGTACAGGTTTACAACAATATATCTCACAATGATAGTGTGATAGTGGTTCCATCATTCTACTTCTACATTAGGGTGGTTGGACGGGGCGAGGATAGGTGGTTGTAGCCACCTTCCAGTTATAGTCGGAGAACATAGGGGGTTGTAGCCTCCTTCTGGTTGTAGCCAGAGAATTGGGGAGTTGGAGCTTCCCTCAGGTTGTAGTCTAAGAAACTAGGGGGTTGGAGCCTCCTTCTAGTTGCAACTGGAAAACAAAGGAATTTGGTAATTCTAATGAATGTAATTCTTAAAGACATATAAGAAAAAGAATTATGTGGTTTTCTCCCACTTTGGGTTTCCACATAAAACACTGGTCTACTGTGTATGTGTTTGATTTTTCATTTGTTCATTTTTTATTTACTCTGCAACTCTTGGATGATAATGCTACATTGATATACCACTTGCATTTTATGTTGAAAAATGATTAAATTTCTCTATTACTAATTCACCCCCCCCCCTCTTAGTAATCCAACAATTGGTATTAGAGAAGGTTCCTTCAAGAAATAGTTTAACCATTGGAAGGAGATCATGGATTATTCTGAGAATGGAGTACCAATGTTTAATGGTCAGAATGGTTTAAATTATGAGATGTGGAGAAAAATGATGAAAATGTTTTTACAAGAACAGGGGCATTATATTTGGCTATCAGTTGTTACAGGATACGATAGCTCAAAAAGGGAAAAGACTACAGCCAAGAAGGAATTAAAGAAGAATAACAAAATAACAATGGATTTCATCTAGGAAGGATTACCTAATCTAGTAAGAGAAAAGGTTGGTAAATCTTCATAAACCAAAGAACTTTGGGATAAGTTACATGACCTATATTCTTCACCCATCGCAGATTCAGAAAATGCCAAAGAAGATGCAGATACATATCAAGAAGAATCATGTTCACCATGTCAAACCAATTCAGAAGATGAAGAGTACATAATCACCAGAAGCATGTTGTTTTGATTTAATTGTGAAAAACGTGGACATATTGAAATAGAATGCCATGATGGAAATGAGACAGAAAATCTAATTGAAAAGGAAGACAATTATGAAGCAGAATTGATTAGTTATTTAGATGAACTAAATGAAGAAAACAAGTCACTCAAGAAAGAATTGATGAAACAAAAGGAAAGTGTTCACATTTTTGAAGAATCCCAACAGGTCATCAAGAACTTAAGAACTCGGCTAGAAGAAGCCATAAAGATCGAAGAAAATCTTGAATATCAAAATAAGTATTTGGAAGCCAACATAGAAGCACAGAAGGAAGAAGCGGAAATGAGAGAGAAGATATTGATAGATCATCTTAAGGAAAGAACTAACGATCTAAACTAGCTTGAGGCAGAGTTTGGTTAAGAAGAGAAAGGACTTGAAGAAGAATTAATAACATTGGAAATTCATATTGAAAAAGAATTAATAACATTGAAAAATTAGCTTGAAGAAGCGAAAATAATAGAATAAGTCATGAAGTATCAGATAACGAATAAATAAGAAGAGGTTGAGAAGCTTGAAGAAGAAGTTGTCACATTGAGAAGTAAAATCATTAATCTCAACAAGAATGTTGAAGAGACAAAAACATCCACATCATTTATAGAGAATGAAGAGAATCACACTAGGTTGCTAGAAAAGAAGAATGAAGAGAACAGAAAGATTTATGCAGAAGTACTCAAAGTAAGGAATCATGGTCAACCAGAATCTAAGAAAACTATTGAACATACATCTTCAATAAGACCATCCATGTTCAAGCCACAAAGAAGATTCAATCATGATCATCATCAGTTAAGGAAAACATTCAGAAGTACTATGCCACAAAGAAGATCATTCACTCCCACGTATGCAAATTTATTTTATGGTCATTGTTTTTATTGTACTAACTTTGTACATAAGGTTGCATATTGCAGGGATTATAAAACAAATGTTCAAGCAAGAAATGCCTATGTGGCCCCACGTAGCATTGAATGTTACAAATTTCATAACTATGGACACATAGCTAGTGATTGTAGAAGCATGATCGATACTTCCATGAAAGATAACATTGATATCAGATGTAAGAAAGTATGGATAAGAAAACGTGAAGAACAAGTGAACTAATACCAGGTCCCAGAGATCACAAGATTGACAATAAAATGAGATGAATAAAATTATACAGAGAAAAATAAAGATGTCAAATATAGAAAGGTTTGGAAAACAACTAAAAGAAAATAAGGATAGGTAAATAAGGAACAGGTTCAAGAGATTGTAATTTCATGCATTATAGTGAAAGATGAATCCACGGATGGAAAGAAAGAAGTCAGAGCTCATAGAAATGATGAATCTACCAATGAAGATGATGATGAATACACATCAGAGTAGGAATTGTTCAGAGCCATCTGGCTTAGAGACTCCTAGGTAACATGAATATTAGATAGGGTGAGTCTATGCGATAGCTGTGATAGACCAAATAACCATCCTTCAAGAAACTTGTAGAGTTTGAATAGACAGATCCAGGTCAGTCAGTTAGCAGAGGTACAATCAATTGTAATAGTGAATACTTCATCATAATAGAGTGATAAATGGGTCAACATTATGGAAAGTTGTGCAGTAGAGTCTTGGACAATATGGAAGGAGCATGGATTCATAGAGTGGTTCAGAGACAAAGGAACTTTATCATAATGGATGATAATTACATAGGAAATGGCTCGAACAATGCTAATGGATTCAAAATTAGCAGATATTTTTGGACACATGCAGTGCATACAACAGTTCACATTCAAAATAGAGTAATGCTCAGAAACACCAAAGACAAAAATCTCTATGAGATATGGAAAGGAAGACCAAAAAATGTGAAGCACTTCAAAGTATTAGGCAAAAAATGTTACATCAAAAGAGAAGATGGAAGAATGGTAAAGTTTGACTCTCGTGTGGACAAAGGAGTACTTGTTGGTTACTCAAGTACAAGGAAAGAATACGTGTGTTACAATCTGAGGTTGAACAAAGTTGTGGAAAGCATCAATGTAACAATTGATGAAATATGTGGACAAGAATTAAAGGAAGAATAAAATGAATTAATGGAACAAATTTACGAAGAAGAAGTAGAAGATGAAGAAGAAGTCTACATCGAACAACCAGAAGGATTTTAGTTGTCAAAGAACACAAATTACATGTGAAAATTAAATAAGGTCTTGTATGGTCTAAAATAGTCTCCTAGAGCATGGTACTCTAGACTGGATAAATATCTACAGCAGGCAGGGTTCAGAAAAGAAAGTGCAAACAACAACCTTTACATCAAGGTAACTCAAGATAGTATTTTATTAATTGAATTTTATGTTGATGATACTATTTTTGGAAGTAATGATGACAGGTTAAGCCAAAAATTTGCAAAGGATATGCAGAATGAATTTGAAATTTCATTACTCAGAGAACTATCCCTATTTCTGGGTCTTCATATACGTCAAAGCAACCAAGGAATTTTTATTTCTCAAACTAAGTATATCAGAGAAAGGCTAAAGAGGTTCGGAATGGAAGATTGCAAACCAGTTACCACTCCTATGAAAATTAGTTGCAATTTCAACAAAGATGATGATTCAAATTCTACAAACCATAGTAATACAGGTCAATGATTGGTATCTTACTATATGTGACAACATCAAGACCAGATGTAATGGAGGAAGTTGGACAGGTGTCACGATTTCAAGAAGCACCAAATGAATAACATGTCTTAGCAGTGAAGAGGATTTTCAAATATCTCAAAGGAACAAAAGAGTTTGGATTATGGTATCCAAAAGGAAAGGATCTATCACTTATTTCCTACAAAGATGCATATTGGGCAGGTTGCATTGATGACCAACGAAGCACCAATTGAGTAGAGTTCTACTTGGGTTAGTGTTTAGTATCTTGGATAAGTAAGAAAGAATCATAAATATATTTATCTGTAGCCGAAGAAGAGTATATTGCAGTAGCATGATGTTGTACTCAGGCTCTATGGATGAAACAAACTTTGACAGATATACAGGTTGAGTATGATGAGCCCATTGCAATCTATTGTTATACTACAAACGTTATCAGTATCTCAAAGAACCTGGTGATGCACTCCAAGACGAAGCACATTCCAATAAAGTATCACTTTCTATGGGAACAGGTTGCAGAGAAGAACATCGGAGTTGAATATGTGGGCACAAAATAACAAGTGGCATACATATTTACAAAACCTCTTCCAAGGGAAGCCTTTGAGTATCTTTTACCGAGACTCTTCCAAGGGGAAGCCTTTGAGCATCTTTTACTGAGACTCTGAGTAATTTCTACTCCAAAATAAATGTTTTGAATGATTATCTTATATGTCTTATATATTTACACGAGAAGCACCATAAATAGGACAGCTCAAGTTGGTAGATCAGTTTCGTGAAGATTAGCCTGTGGAAGAACCCCCGCATGGAAAGATACATTTTCCATTGATGACAAAGGGGGAGAGATTTCAGATGCGGTAAAGGTAAATTCTTGGAGAAAGAGCACAAAGACATGGTTCCTCCTACCAAGAAAATTGTTTACCAAGAAAATTCTTGGTACACCTCCTACCACATTAAAAACTACTATTACACCAGTTACTGGTATGTCAAGGAAGATTGGGACAAGTTGGATAGAATATCAAGGAGTACTATTCGACTCCGCCCGACAGATTCTGGTATTGTTGAATGTCTCGAAATCGCCACTCAAGGAACTATGGGATAAGTTAGGGAATCGGTATCAACTCAAAAGTCCCCCGTGGTAAACAAGCTGGTTTCCCTTTCCCCGGAAGAAGCTGTATCATCTTTAGGATGGAAGATGGAGATTTTGGTGACGCAACATATAAAATGCCTCTTTAATACCGGGTAAGTCAACTTGATCCGCTAATATTACTTATTGCGTATTAGCTGATAAGTGTATTAATTTTGTTATGTTCTTTGCCGTGAATTTCGATAACTGTTGTAGCAATTGTTAGTGCCACTCAATCTACATTGGAGTATGGGGATGTAGTTGCATCATTGTTATCCGAAGAGATGAGGCTTAAAAGCATGGATGGTCATAGCACGTATGCTTTATTTGTAAGAGGGTATTTTCACCCAAGAGAGGAACCTTGGTAAGCCTTCGATGGAGATCTAAATCTACGTGTAGATCTAAGTCCCCGTGAAAATATTTGAGGAAAATGTTGGCGGTGTCAGGGCATTATAAGAAAGATTATGTGTCTAAGAAGGTTGAAACCAAAGGACCTCGATAGTACCTCTTCCACGGAGGTGAAAAACCTCCATCAAGAAGGAGGTGATGTTTACCTAGCATCTGCAAGTACACATGTAGACCATGACGTATGGTTGATCTAACTGTGTGCATCATACCATATGACTCCTCACGTGGAGTGGTTCTCCACATGAAAAATATGATGGTGGTGGATGATTCCTAGGAGATGACCTCTGAACGACAAAAAATCTGGGACGCGGAAGGGTTAAGCGTCGGCAACCATGGCAGGATTAGAACTCTCCTCGGGTTCTACATTCCAAAAACTAGCCAAGAGCCTAATATATCCGGTATGTAAGCAAGCTGGGTGATGCAGGAGTGAAAAACCGATTTGAAAGGACACTTGCAAGATGGCAAGAGGAGCACCGGTGTTGATGAGGGAGTTCATTGTGGAACTCGCATAAGTTATTGGGAAGAACTTATACTACTGGGTGTAACAGCTTCATGGTCCTTGAGCATAAAATGAAGGAGACAAGACCAATATTGTCCCAAAGACCATGCCGCGGGCATCAAAGACGTGGGCATATTGAGAAAAAGGGCCTTCGAACACTCAATACCTTGCAGTTGCATGGATTGAAGGTATGTCTAATTGCACTCGATTTTGATTTCTGTGAAAATTTCATATATGGTAAACGTAATCGAGTAAGATTCTCATCTGGCGCTACAAGAGCAAAGGAGATCTTAGAGTTGATACAAAGTAATGTGTTTGGACCTGCTCTTGTTTCATCCCTGCAACCAAGGTATTATGTTTCATTCATAGATGATTTTTCAAGGAACACATGGATTTATTTTCTTAGAAAGAAATCGAAGTACTTTGATAAATTTAAAGAGTTTAAGTCTCCGGTAGAAAATCGCATGCAGGAAGAAAATAAAGGTATTGAGAACAGATAATGGTGGAGAATTCAACAAAAATGAATTCAAAGAATATGTAAGAAGTGTGGTATATCAAGCAAAAGACTACTCCATACACTCCTCAAGAGAATGGAGTTGCGTAAAGGATGAACAGACATTGATGGAAAAAGCAAGGAGACAGTTTAGTGGTGCCGAAGTTAGGACAAGAATTGGCAGAGGCAAAGGAGTACAACATGTTACCTCGATCAACCCATCACCTTCATCAGTGCTGGATGATACAACTCCACACACGAGGTATGGACCGAAAGAAACCCTTCAACATCTTAGAGCAGTTTTGGTTGTGATGGCGGCTACGTTCCAAAGGAAAATAGGAGTAAGCCGGATAATAAAGTCGAAAAGTGTATCTTTATTGGTTATAAAGATGGTGTGAAAGGTTATAAGCTTTGGAACCCGTAAACCAAGAAAATTGTTTACAATGAAGATGTTGTTTCCTTTTAGAGAGGTAAAAAGATGTGACCAAACAGGAATTCCCACCTCAAACGCAAGATGAACCTGAGAAAAATAGAGCTTGAGTTGGATGATGCAAAAATCCAAATCATCCAAGAAGAGGAAGAAGAGGAAGCAGAGAAGAAGAAGCTTAAGAAGAAGAAGAACCCACCCCACAAGATTGAGGAGATTCTGCTGAGAGATGTATAAACCGTGAAGGTATAGTCCACCGGGATTTTCGCTCCACCTTTGCTTTTATCTATTACCGATGATGATCCTTGAACCCAATGTGGAAGCAAAGGAATCAGAGGATAGTAAACCCGAAGAAGGCCATGGTTGAAGAAATGGATGCCTTGGATAAGAAATGAGGTAATGGGATATAGTTGAGCTTCCAAGTGGAAGAAAATCAGTTGGTAGCAAAATGGTTGTTCAAGAAGAAGTTTAATGCATAGTAAAGTGGAGAAACACAAAGCTCGGTTAGTAGAAAGGCCATTCCATGTAGAGGGAATTGACTTGGTGAGATTTTTCTCCCTGCTAAGTTAACTCTATTAGATTTCTTTATCTATTGCTACCGCTTTTGATCTTGAAGTGGAACAAATGGATGTGGAAGACAACATTCCTACATGGGGATCTCGAAGAAGAAATCTACGAAGCCTGCACGTCTTTGTGGAAGTATGGGAAAGAAAAGAGCTAGTCCGTGGTTAAAGAAGTCACTATATGGTCTCAAGCAATCACCTAGGATGTGGTACCAAAAGTTTGACACATACATCCCTTGTATTGGGATTTGTGGCAGCTGTGGATGATCACTATGTATATTCCAAGCGTGTTGGTAATCACTTCATTTATGTAGTGCTATATGTCATGAAATGTTGTTGGCAGGAAATAACATGGATTTTATCAAGGGAGGTGAAATCACAGCCATCCTCCAAATTTGACATGAAGGATCTCGATGTCGCTTAACTTCATTATGGGAATGGAGATTAAAAAGAGACCGTGCAAATAGGAAAATCGGTTGAATCAAAGAAAATATGTTGGAAACGATATTGCGAGGTTTAATATGCATGGAAGTAAACCTAATAAGGTTCCTATTCCATAGGTAAAGTTACTAGGTGATCAAAGGTCCCAAGACACAAAAGAAGAAGAAGAGTGACATGTCCCATGTTCCATATGCTGCAGCTGATGCTTACGTATGCAATGGTTTGTACCTTAGACCGACATTGCATTGCAAAGTGGGAGTTTTGAGCAAAAGTATACCAAAACCGTGGAAGGAGCATTGGACAACATTAAATAGGGTTTTCAGTTATTTGCATGACACTACTAGTTGTGGAATTTGTTACTAAGGAAGACCAAGATTGGACAAAGTGGTGGACATACATGGCTTCGTTGATGCAAACTGGGATGGAGATATTGGATCGTACATCTACAACCTGGTATGTGTTTAACCTATTTGGTGGAGCAATGAGTTGGATGAGTAAAAGATAAGCTGTAGTGGCACCCCTAACTGATGTAGTTGAATACATGGCAGCCACTCATGCAAGCAAGGGAAGAAGTTATGAATGCTAAAGATTGTGTTCGTATAGGTTGGTACAACAAGCAAAGGAGATTAGGACTGCGATGTACGAGTGCGTAATATTTCTGCAAAGAACCCAACTTATCATTCAAGACAAAGCATATTGATGTTCAAGATCACTCTTGTGAGAGACATGGTTGAGGAAAGAAGGTGTTGCTGGTGCGTTGCTGACACTTTGAAGAATGTCGGCATTATTGACAAATTCTGTGAGCATATAAAATTTCTCTTGGTGTAGATAAACAATGGGCATTACTGCCCGATTTTGACTATATAATCCCCTAGATCCTCTAGATGCAAAAGAAAACAACAAGTGGGAGAAATGTTGGGTATGTAAGAGTATTCTTGTAGACAAGGTGTGTGTGGTTAAGGCCGTGATAATGGCATAACCCGCTAAGGTTGACTCCATCCCTACACCTAGAGTTAAGTGTCGCTAACCCCGCCTTGGGGCGTCCTGGGGCGTATTCTTACCACGCCAAGCAATGTTCGCACCGATGCAGCTCCGGGCAAACACCCTCAATTATTTTGGGTTTACTTTTTTGCTATTTTTAGCCGGATTTTGCCATTTTAATGATTTCTAAATTAATATCTGATTAAGGGATTAGGGTTTTGCATTCACGAACACCCAAAAACATCAGATTATTGTATGGTGAACGGTGAAATTCAATATAATGAAAATAAGAAAGCAATTTCCGTTGAGTGTTTCCAAGAAAATCTCAAAATCCCGGCATGAGCCATTGATTAATTCTATGTATTGCTTAAGAATCTACATTACGCATTGCTTTACATTTCAGGTTTAAAACTTACAATATCTCAGAGAGATGATGAATCTACCAATGAAGATGATGATGAATACACATCGAAAGGCAGAATAGCTCCGTGGTTTCTCATACGTCTTGTGATACTCTCGTGTAACATGAATATTGGATGTGTGAGTCTATGAAGGAGAAGTTGTGACACTCAAAGAACCATCCTTCGAGAAGCCATGAGTTTGAATGTACAAATCTAGAGAAGTCAGCTAGCGTAAGTACAATCAACAGTAGTGAATGTCACAATAGTACGCTGGATAAATGGGTCAACATTATAGAAATTTGTGCAGTAGAGTCTTGGAACACAAGTGGAAAGAGCATGGATTTAGAGAGTGGTTCATAGATAAAGGAACTTTATCATAATGGATGATAATTACACAGAAATGGCTCAACAATGCTAATGGATTCAATGATATCTGAATAAGAAGAATAGAATCCTGAGATTCAGAGTGGGAAGACCTCAACAAATGTGAAGGACTTTATACAAGCTAGAAAATGCTACATCAAAAGAGAAGATGAAGAATGGGAAAGTTTGAATCCTGTGGAGAAAATATAAATTTTGTTGGTTACTCAAGTACAATGAAAAAATACATGTGTTACAATCTGAGGTTGAACAAAGCCGTGGAAAGAATCAATGTAACAATTGACGAAATAGGTGGACAATAATTAAAGTGCAAAGGTGTTGAAAATGACCAACAACAAATTTATGAAGAAGAAGCAGAAGATGAAGAAGAATTCTACATTGAACAAACAAAATGATTCCAGTTGTCAGAACATAGAGATTACGCCAAGGCAAATTGAAAAAGGTCTTGTATGAATCTAAAAACAAATTCCTAAAGCATGGTACTCTGGATCGGATAAACACGTCTACAACAGGGTTCAAAAAGGAAGTGCAAACAACAACCTTTAAATCAAGGTAACTCAAGATAGTATTTCATTAATTGAATTTATGTTAATGATAATTATTTTGAGGGTAATGATGACAAGTTAAGACAAAAATTTGGTAAAGACATGCATCATCTGAAATGTCATTTACCTCTGGAGAAATATCCATTTTGTGTCTTCATACCAAAGCAAATCCAAGGAATTTGTATTTCAAACTAAGTACATCGAGAAAGGCTGGAAGATGTTCTGAATGGAAGATTGCAAACCGCTTACCAAATTCTATGCAAAACCGCCACAATTTACAAAGATGATGATTCAAAGTTCAATGCACCATAGTAACAATAAAAATAATGATTGTAGTTTACTATATGTGACACAACATCTAGACCGATGTAATGCAGGCAAGCTGGATGCGTTACGCATTTCAAGCAACACCCAAAGGAATCACATGTCTTAGTAGTGAAGAGGATTTTCGACATCTCAAAGGAACATAAGAGTTTGTATTATGGGTATCCAAAATAAAGGATCTATCACTTACTGCCAACAAAGATGCAAATTGGGTAGGTATCATTGATGAAAAAAGAAGTATGAGTGGAATAAATTTATACTTGGGAGGTTGTACTATATCGTGGTTAAGTAAGAAACAATCATCAATATCTTTTACTATAGTTGAAGTTAGGGCATATTGCAACAACATGATGCTGTACCCGGCCCTTCTATGGATGAAACAAACTTTAACAGATATACAGGTTGAGTATGATGAGCCCATTCCAATCTATTGTGATACTACAAGCACCATCGATATCTTAAAAAACATGGTGATGAACTCCAAGATGAAGAACATTCCAATAAAGTATCACTTTCTAAGAGAACATGTTGTAGAGAGGAACATCAGAGTTAAATATGTGGGCACAAAATAACAATTGGCATACGTCTTTAAAAAACCTCTTGCAAGGGAAGCCTTTGAGTATCTTCTCTAGAGACTTGGAGTAATTTCTACTCCAATATGAATTCTTTTGAATGCTTATCGTATGTGTCTCATATTTACATGAGGAAGGACCATCAAGAGGATAGTTCAAGTTGGGAGATCATTTTCAAGAAGAGTTCAGTCCAGGGGAGCAACCCTGAATGGAAATATACCTTTTCCATTGATGAAAAAGGGGGAGAGATGTTTCAGATGCAAAGGTAAATTCTTGGAGAAAGAGCGCAGAGGCATGATTCCAGGGGAGTTATGGTCACAAGGGGAGCATGGGTGATATGACTTCAGTATTGCATCAAAGTGTTGCCATCAATTCCAAAGGGAGACATTGTTGATTATTTGGGTTGGCTGTCATTGAAGTCAACCCTTGAAGAAAGTTTGGTAGAGAATTTTGGTAGCACAAAGGGTTGAGTAATGGACCCAAGTTTGTTTGATGTATAACGATATGAGTTTTAATATATTTGAAGGCAATACTATTCTATATGGATAGTACATGTCATGGCATTTCCAGTTATATGTTGAACATCACATAAATCCTCACGGTTAGAGAGTTATGGCCATGTGAACTTGAAGAACCCTCATGAGTCATCTAGAAGCCCCAAAAGGTCAAAATAGTCAAAGTGGTTGCAAAGAAAAAATTATTTAAATAATAAAGTGAAGTGATGAGTGTACTATAAGTCAAAGTAGATGCAAAAGAAATTATTTAAATAATAAAGTTAATGGAGAACATACTAATTGTGGAAAGTGGTCAAGTGGTTAGAGGTGGGTTAGCCCTAAAATAAGGAAAGAAGGTTAATACGGTTAGAAGGTAAGCCCTCAAGGAAGCTACATAAAAGTATAAATAAGAGGCAAGGGTATCTCATTAAAATCACACTTGAATATCATTGAATATCTATTTTTGTGAAAGGTTATTTGGGCAAGTATTATTGATAGAGAAAAATTGCAGCAGAAAAAGTGTGGCAGGAAAAGTGCGGCAGAAAAAGTCTGGTAGAAAAATTGCAACAAAAAAAGTGTGAAAGAAAAGTGCAGCAGGAAAAGTGCGGAAGAAAACGTATGACAGGAAAACTATGGAACAAAAAGTATGGCAGGAAAAGTGCGGCAGAAAAAGTGAAGTAGAAAAATCACAGCAAGAAAAGTGTGACTAAAAAACCACAGCAGAAAAAGTGTGTCAGAAAAATCGTGGCATAAAAATCACGACTGAAACACCACGACAATAGAACGCTACAAGAAGAAAAAAACAAGGGCTTTTCGTTGAGGTATGTTGTTGAAGTTATTGGTATAGATAGAGGTTGTATAACAGTGGGATTTTAGCACATGGTTTGAGGTACAGACTTGTGGTATATTGTTTGAGGTATATGTGATCATATCAAATTTGGATGATGGAATTGATGAGGGATTGTAGTTGAGGTACATGTTGGGTACATGGTGGAGACAAGTAGTTGATGAATTGGCACATACATGAGGTGTATATTTGATGATTTTGGTACATCTTGATGATTCATAGTTGATGTATAGATACTTTTCTTGGTATATTATTAGAAGCACATATTGATATTGGTGATGACTATGAGTTGTTGTGATATGCTTGGTTGATGCACATCTTGGTGATATTGTGCATATGGTTGAGATTTTTCTTGGTGATTGATCTTGGTGAGTAGATCTGATTTGGTTGATAAGATTGATGAGACAGGTTGTTGTGATAGGTTGTTTGGATAGGTTATTATGATAAGTTATTTGTACAGGTTTGATGCATGGTTGATGCATTTGTTTATGGAACAGGTTGAGGTACAAATTGATGTATGGTACATGTTGGCACATGTTATTGGTACAAGTTTTTACAAGTTGATTGGTATAGGTTTATAGTAGTATATCTCATAGTGATAGGGTGATAGTTGTAACGTCCCCGACCATCAACCCCACTGTCGGGAAATGCTACTACACTGAATAACACTTACATAGTAAGAATTTAAATGAAGTTAAAGGAATTAATAGAGTAAACATATAATTACTACTAACATACATAATTAATGGAATTAACAGTAAATATCATTGCAACGGAATACATGATAATATTGCAAGTATCACAGACATGCATTTTAATTAAAATTAATCACATGCATATACTTATCTTTGAAACTATAGTAAATCCACCAACTACGTGCCGAACTTCCACAAACCTCCCAGCCTTAGACCTCGCTACTCTTCATGCTTAGCAGTGGGTCAGCCCTTAGCTGGGACTAAGCTCCACCCAAGGCAAGGGAATCCTAGACTAGGCTGAGGTTACAAGAAAACTGCACAGAGCAACTGAAAGGATTCTCTTCAGGATCCTTCTTACGCCCACTACTAACGGACTCTCATTCCCCACATGCATGTTCCACTCGGGAGTATACACCTTCACAGGCACAGTCCATTGGTACTTCACCTCCCTCTCTGGGTCTGAGAAACAGGCTAGATCAAGAACTCTCATAGCTCTGTAGTTGGTGCTCGACTCTCTCTGGGAGAAAACCACTTCCTAGTAGACTCTCCCACCTAGAGAGAGTTTCTCATAGGCCTGAAAACCTGACTCTTCTACCACGGGCTTGACAACCCGGTTCTTCAACAATCTTTCAACTCAATTCCCGCAAGTTCAGGATAACATCAATACCAATAGATTTTGGTTAACTCATGGGTGACAACAACAACAGGAAAATTGGGTGTGGATGTCCAGAAAAACGACAAAAGGTCACTAAGACACAACATGGTTCAGGTAACACTGGTTTCAGGATGTGTGACAAGAAATCCACATAGAGGTATAACACAGACTTGATAGTTCAGACAGAGGATGTATCGGCTTCTCAAGAAAACATCACAGGCTTCAGGTTTCAGAGATGTGTGAAGGTATGCATGCATAGATTAGACATAATTCATGGTTTCAGATAGTCGACGACAGAATGGAGGAGGAACCCCCATCATGACTCAATTATTGGGTTAAAATGCATGTGCCTAGGCCAACACATGTTGCCCATGAAGCTGCATGCACTCCATCAAGTATGTGTTCCCTTTTTGCACACCTTGGAGCTGCATGCATTGCCTCTCCCAAAACTTAGGATAAAAACATGTTTGTCACACATCTTTGGAATAATAATAATTTATTATTCCAAAGGACTTAAGCCCCTAAGATTAGTCCCTCTTTCCAACCATTTAGCCCCTTTTCCATTACCCACCCTGTGGAAGCTTAGTCCCCTATAACTCTTTCTTTGTGATCGGTCTGCATGCAACGATTTTTAATCTTTATTAATGTTCTGCATATTACATATACAAAAATAGGCTCCTGGCCTTTAACACTTAGGCTTTCCGGCCTAATAAACACATAATCCTACCAGCTTATCAATACTTGGCTCACTAGCTTACAAAACATGATTTACAATTCATAAACATGATTTAAAATTCATAAACATGATGTAACAACCCTAGATGAATACATGCTTAGGGATTATTAAGTAAAATTTATTAAATAATTAATTGTCCTAATATGGTTTTAATTAAACAATTATTAGTATTAATAATATTAATTTATTAATTAATTGTTTTAACTTTTGATTAATTAATTAATTAATTAATTAATTATTACATATCACACTCAATAATATTGGTAATAATTAAATGGGGGATTAATAATTTTAAATTGTTTAATTAAAATGCTTTACGTATGCGGGAAGGGATAAGGCATTAAATAATGGGATAAGAAATTAATAAGGGGGATTAAGGAAATTAATGAGGGGGAAGAGTCGGTGAAGGAGGGATAAGGAAGGGAAGGAGTTGGAAGGGAGATCATTCTACGGGAGTTGGGGATGGATTTTGGGAGCTCTAAGTATTGCAGAGAGGGAGGTGAAATTTTGTGAGTGGCGTTGACACAGTGCACCGGGTTGCTCGAGGTTTTGGGCACGGGGGCCAGGATTCCTTTCGGTTTCCTAGAGCTAGGGAGCCGGACAGGCTTCTCCTAGCTGGCTGGGTGGATAGTTGGTTGGGCAGTGTTGGTCAGTTCATCGAGCTAGGCAAGACAACAACAAGTCAGCAGGGAAGGGACAGCCATATCGATGGGAATTAGCATCAGAAATAGGTATTTATATGTGAATTGTTGAGTTATTTCCATGCTGTAGATAGATTTTTAACTTATGCAGAATATTTATGCTTTTGAAATGAATGTATAAATTATGTAAGGCAATTATATGTTAATTGAATTTTAATTTTTTATTTAATTAAGCCGGGTCCCTACATTTGGTATCAGAGATGTAGTTGAAACACTGGAGCCTTAAGGGCCAAAGTCCCCCTCTCCTAACCTGCAAACCAAACCAAACACACTATTATTTGATTATATAAACAAATGTAAATATATTATTTGATTATATAAACAAATGTAAATATATTATTTGATTATATAAACAAATATAAATATATAAATGAAATAAGAATGGAAAATGTAAAAACAAATTACCACGAGGTGTACCAAACACACTATTATTGGATTATATAAACAAATATAAATATATAAATGAAATAAGAAAGGAACTAAGAGTCCTAAATATTTTTTTTATGATCTAACTAATACAATGAGAAAGATTTTTAGTCACGGAAGAATGAATGCCCTAACTTTGCAGCGACTGAAGTCTAGAGCAATAAATAGCATAGAGGTATATACCATGTCAGAATTATATGTTGCACCCGGGACTAGCACATTAACTTCACCTGAATTGGTTGTTGTTATAGATGCTCCCATTGAACTTCGGCTTAAGTATAGATGACAACCAGCTGTATTATCAACAGAAACAGTTGGAACTGTACCCTGACACTGCACTTCAACTCCATTACAGTTAACTATCTCACAAGCTGCCATGACATCCATAAAGACAACTCCTGTTTTTGTGCATTTGTCAATGGAAATATTGTTAACTTTACCTTGAACTTGCACAACAGAATCTTGCAACCAAAAATGTAGACCGATTGTTTGGAATTGCACTCATCTATGATAAGATTCTTCTTACCAATTTGATTTTCCACCGCCCATCTGTGACCCATTTTGGAGACCCATCTTAGGAGGACCTTCTTTAGAGAAGGCAGACCCACGAGAAGGTCTTAGCTCTTCTCCTCAACACAGAGATCTAGAGTGAATTTACCGAGTAAGGGATAGAAGGCGCAGAGGTTAACTTTTTGGGCAGAGGCGCAGGGTTTTAATCTAAGAAAAGGTGTCGTAGGAGACTCCATACTCGATGAGTCCTTCCTTGCAAGCGCAGGAGAAAAAGAAATCGACACTTCATCAAAATCCAACAAAGTCAAGGCTGGTAGCACTGTGCACGTTATTTATCTGTTCATTTGCTTATTGATGTGCATATTTTATTTTGAATCAAGTCTTTATGTTGTTAGGAATGATATACAGGCTTTATTTCCCTCTCAAATATTTTTTTAAATGTTATTCAGAGATGAAATATAACATGAAGTCTACATTCATAGAACTGTAGGTCTAATTATTGTGTCCTAATATGGAATTTGTTTCTCTGTTGAAAAGAATGTATTAAAAAAAGAAGAGAAATGAACGTGACTGCTCAGATTTGTGAGTTTAATTAAATAATAGTAGCCATCGTTTCAAAAGAAAAAAATGTCAGAAACCAAAAGAAAATCATCAAATATAATTCATGCAATACATCTGAAGGGAAAGATACGGACACCCGTACTGATATGGATAGAGTATCCTGACCTGAAACTACATAAAACTGTACTGACCTAAAATGACAGCAGCAACCACTAAACTAACGAGGCTTGTGATGTGTATTCCATTACCGGGCGCTAATATTAGCTGATTTTCCAATCCACCCAGAATGAATGTCTGTCGTTGAAAGTTGGATGGACACTTGCGTGCTGAGAATAAAATGATATGGTGCGGTTGTTACAAAGTCCCACCAAACCACATACCTACCCACAAAAACAGCCACTGACAGAAACACACATTCATCCTGAAGCCAC
>SNQJ01S0088574.1:0-14521 GCA_010110895.2 Picea sitchensis
TTTCTTGGATCGCTTCTGGTCCCACCAGGACCCTATCCTCAAGCCGATCCCAACTCAAGGGCGTCTGACACGGTCGCCCATAAAGAAACTCAAACACCGCCATCTAAATGGTGCTCTGGTAATTGTGGTTATAAGTGAACTCTACTAGAGGCAAGAATTCCTCCCCAAGTTTTTTGCTGATCCATCACGGACATGCACAACATGTCTTCCAAGGTTTGGTTCATACGCTCTGTCTGTCTGTCAATCTCTAGGTGATATGCATTAAGTTGAGTTCCCAAGGCCTCTTGGAAACTCGTCCCAAATCGTCCGGTAAACACCGATCCTTGATCGGATATAATCCTCTTAGGCACACCATGTAGCCTCACAGTCTCGCTGACGAACACTCTCACTATGTCAGGTGCCTGCTACATCATCCGCACCGAAATAAAGTGAGCACTCTTTGTTGGAGTGTCTACCACCACAAAAATTGAGTCGTGTCTCTTTCCCGTCAGTGGCAATAATAAAATCCATCGGAATGACTTCCCATTTCGATTCTGGAATGGCATGTGGTTGTAGTAATCCTGTCGGGTGTCTAAGTTCAACCTTTACCTGCTGACACTCTAGACAATCTAGCCACAAGGTTGACTATGTCAGCCTTCATTCATTTCCAGAAGAACAAGGGTTTAAGGTCTGCCCTCATCTTCGTAACTCCCGAGTGAGCCATGTAAATGACTCTATGAGCCTCACTCAAGATCAACATCCTCAACCCGTCGTTTGGTGGTATGTAGATCGACCTTTAAACCTCAATAACCCATCGCTGTCAACAGTAAATCCCTCATATCGTGGTACCATCATAGTGTTTTGTTCGAGGAAATCCTTGACTTCCTTGTACCAGTCATCGTCATGCTGTAAAGTGAGAACCTTCTCACGTAGATTCGTTTGAAGAGGCAGTACCGAAAAGATGCGTGGCCTATAGACTCAGGCATCGCCACTCGGTTCTGCTTGTTCCTTTATATTAAGTGATCTCAAAATTCGTTGCTTCGCTGAGCAATTCCGACCAGCGTCGTTGTCGTGCGTTGATTAAACTGGCGTGAAAATGTGTTGTAACCCGCAATGATCAGTCATAAAAGCTGGAATTTTATTGGCGGTTAATTGTCTCCATAATTTTAAAGGCGCAAACAATAATAATTAAATCATGGTAATGCATAGTTTTCCTCGTATCTTCTTAGCTTCTACTCGAAATGTAAGCAATCACTCGTCCAGCCTGCATCAAGACTCCTCCTAAACCTTCCTTGGAGGCATCGGTGCATACCAGGAAATTAAATCCATGTCGAGGACCTTGATTATCGGTATGGGTCAACAACTCAACAAGTCTCTTAAGCAACCTGCGCTTATCGTCAAAACAAACTTCTGTTTTTCTTACGCAATTCGATGATCCGGACTGCTATCTTGAAAATCATAAACAAACCGTCGATAGTATCAATAAACCGAGCTTCACTTACGTGACATTTGTCGGTGTAACCATTCCATAATAGCCTCGACCTTGAAGTGGATCCGCAATGATACCTTCGCCGGGAAATGACATGCCCTAAGTAGTGAATCTGGATTGATAGAAGAGCATTTGGACAACTTCCCATATAATTTTATTGCTCTCTCAAACAACTGGAATTGGCGCAAGTGTTCATCATGCTCCCTCCGTCGTCCGAGGAAATTATTAGATTAAAATATCATCAATGAATACTTAAAGGGTTTCAATACATTTATCAACGCAATAAGTAAAGGTCCAGTGACTAATCATTTCATTGACCCTTTCAAAACGCGCAAGAGACAACTGAATATAAAAACCACATTCCACCCTTTTAATTTCCTAACGGTCTAGATAGGTTTAGATTAACGATTTTACCATCATAATAACTATGGTGGGCATAACCTTACCATCCACAATTCTAAAATTAAATTATATATCATCAAGCAGCATATAATTTCCTCCTTCATGCACAAAGCAATGTCTCGTATGACCATAATGACATATAATTTCCTCCTTCATACAATAAGCAACTTGTCATAGAATCATAGCAACATATAATTTTTCAGGCATAAAGAAATGTCACGTATAATCATAATAACATAAATTTCCTCTTTCATAAATAAGCAATGTCACATATAACCTATAATTTTCCATACATAACGCAATGTCACATATAACCATAATGACATAAATTTTCCTATGCATAAGGCAATGTCACATATAAATAATAATAACATCACCCTAAATAACATCATGTCGAGATTTATCAAAATGCCATCATGATTGAAATGACAGGATGTAACCATTATCATATTGAATGACATATATTAAATAACCATAAAATAACACTCCCTAAAATGACAACATACTTAAATATACCAAATGCCCTCGTGATTGGAAATGACAGATACAACCATTATCCTATTTAGTGACATACATTAATGACCAAAATTGACACCACATAACATGACAACCTACTCAAATATACCAATATGCTCTCATGAATTTAAATGACAATTTCAATCATTATCATATCGAATCACATACATCAATACCCATATAGAATATTAATAAAGAATAAAACTAGTGATGAAGTTCCATTCCATAATGGAATGGTTATTGTGCTCATGACTACTTTATGCTATTATATCCTTCCATATTCCCCTGATATGGAACATTTTAAAGTTGAATGTTAATCTCATTCTCATGTATATTATTTAGTTTTAATATCTATGACTAGTTTGCTAAAATTTGGAGCATTTTGTTTATAAGTTTATCCTTCATATAACACGATGGTAATTCAGATTTCAATAAAAGTACTTGGGAACTGCTTTGCTAAAACCCCACAATTATACTCTTGAGAGATATGAATTAAGTTTCAACCATTATCATATGCATGCATGAAATGAAATGACTTCTTCTACTCATATTGATATGTTGGGGATTTACAATATTTAAGGGAAAAGAAAGTTTGCGAAAACTTCGGACTTGAAGGAGCTGAAAATTTGAGTTTTAAATGTCTCGGTTATCTAACTTGTTTTCTCCTTCATTGACCAGCTTTATAATATTGTAAAGCTAAAAAGTTAAGTGCGTGAGGAAGGTTAACTTAATGGTAACACCTTAACATTTTAATGCACGGCAGCCTATAGAGTTTCTACACATCACGACGATTCTTAAAGCCCATATCGGCGTAGGTCAACTCAGCGGAAAAGGAACTGTAATTCAAAGCAGAGGACTAAACACACGTCATGGTGTGGAGTATCATCCTAGCTATGGAATCAATTAATCGGAGTTTCAACTTTAACGAAACTGGTATGACAGCCGTAATGCAGAAGGGCAGCATTGAAAAATTCCCAATTACCATATCTATTTTGCCTAGGTTACGATGTCAATTAATTAAAGATTTATGTGACCCGCAAAGTCAGCTGGAAAACGCCGTACGCAACCACGGTAAATAAAAGAAGAAACAGACGATAAGTGGAAAAAGGTTGCCGGCGAGGTAGAGTGTGATTGTCTCCATTGCATAGCCGGACCGGGTGACATTAAAACAAGAGTCTCGGACTTTCTGCGGTATGAGGTGAAAGCAATGTCGGGTTTAAAATGAATTTTTAATGGCTGCCGATTAGCGCTTCAGTAAACTAACCCGGTCGAAGGGATGCACAGCATGAGGGCAAAACACCCGATAGTCATACGCAAAAGCTGCCGTCGCTAGAGGTGAACAGTGAAGCATGGCGTAGCGGATTCTGAGAGAGAAGCTTGAGGGTTTACGATTAAAGCGATTAATGCGGCAATGAAGTTGAATCAACCGCGAAGCGATGTCGGTAATGGGATTGAACCAACATCATTGAGATCAGAATCTAAATGCATTAGTTCACGGTATTAGAAATCCCGAACTTCCGGGACCTCAGCACTGGCGGGGAACGATCAACGGATCCCTCATCGTAAAAAGAATTTCAAGAATTAAAAAATGATTACGGGAGTTCCGATCGAATCAGCCCGAACGAAACCCTCCACTGTTCGCATGAGAATTAATAAACAGGATAACTAAACAGTGGGCACGACCGAATCAGCTCGATCCTTACCTCAGCGGTGAGAAAAAACGCGTTCAAATACGTATTCGAAATCCACCAGAATCAAGGAAAAATCCCACCCGTTTTACACATGAGAGGACAGTAAATTCTTCTTATCCAAGTCAAAAAATAAATAAATAAATAAATAAATAAATAAAGAGAAAATCAAACCCATCAAGAGGTTCTTTCCTTAGGCACAGGGAGTCATCCCCTTGCAACAGCGCGAGGACAAACGGCCCCAACAGAACCCCCTTCAACCCAAGGATTTCTGGATTACGCCTCAACTGTAGAACCCAAAACAAAAACAGTCGGGACGCCAAGATTAAACGACAAGCGCACAAATAAGGCCGAGTTCGATGGTCCCAAGGTAACCCACGCAGAAAAATCTTCCCCAAAACATATCGCAATCAACAACAGCAGTCACGAAACTAAAAACAAAAGATCCAGAAGGCAGAGTGCCAATCAAGTTCATGCATGCGGAGCAATTAATTCCAAGCGCAAAGAATTCGCAATAATCGAACGTTCAGGAATTGGATTACAACTGTGTAGAGTTTTAAGGTCATGGTCGGCGGATAATTCAACAGTGGCATGTTTACCAGAAAGGGTGAGATTCTAAAACAATTACCATTTCATTACTCTAGCGATCGTTTACAACTTTTAAGAAATTCCACCAGCATTATAAATTTTTATGCCTGGCGATCGTCCAGGAAAACTACAAATTCGGCAACCAAATAACCTTTTAATGCCATTCACCTTCCAACAGCAATCAGATCTACAACAGTTCTAATGCCTTCTATTTTATCGGATAAGTAACCATACCTTGTTGTCGTGAGGGTCGTGGAGTTGACTTAAGCTTTTAAGATGTCTCCTAACTAAGAAGGGTCAGTGCATGCACGCCTGGCGGCTCTTGAATATACGAGCTTATACAGAAATTTACCATAATACTGCAAAGATTATCGCCGAAAACAAGAAATTTACTATATTATCTGAGAGATGATCGCCAAAGGAATTAGCGAAATTTTATCGCAACATGCAATTTATCATCAAACAATATACGGAAATTTTATCATAACATGCGGTATTAAATCGGCTCATGAGAATTTTATGCATGCAAACTCAATTCAATCGCTCAAACAAAACAAAACAAAACCTTAAAAAAGGGCATCCATTACATAGCGGATGCCAAGACGATTGAAACAGCCAATGGCCACAATGAAAAACATGCAACTCATAACCGTCCCAATACGCAGTGGCGAAACGCCCCCAAAAACAAATGGAAAGCGCATCTCATTAAACCCTTTTAAAACACAAACCCAAACGCCCAAAATGACAATAGAAACGCAGATCAAATGTGGCATGTGCGCCCTACGTTATTTAAAACATCATTAGTGATCCTAAGTCGTGGGTCGAACCGGCTCGATACCATATGTAGCGACCCCACCGTTCGTCTCTAACTGACCGATGGGTAGGAAAAATTTCTTTTGGTTTGGTTCCATGAAGAAATAAAGGAATTAACCGTCACATAATTCTATCAGCGCCAAAAACACGCTGACATCGCCAGCAAGGAGGGACACATGATCACAATATAAAGAACTCTACAATATCATGGCTGACGAAATTGAAAAATATAATGCCAACAATCTCATGATATTATCACCAATAACAATGATTTGCCGAATATAAAACGTTTTTTTTACCTTACCGAATAAAAATCATACCTTGGCCACCCGCCTTTTAGCCGAACGACCCTCGTATTTGTCTTGCTTATCCGGATTCTCCACGCCACTTCCAAACGCCAGCCGTGAAAACTCAGGTACCTGCCCGATATTAAGCTAGGGTACTCTGCTTCCCCTTAGCCCCACGAACGCAAAGGGGCCACACGAAGCACCGAGATAAAATATAAGCGTCTCGGCTAGCTTCCTCAGCGGTGAGCTACCACTCAAACAATTTGAGATATACCCAACTCCTCACCACCAACCCGTCAAGCCACAATTCGGTGGCGTAACGTTACGTATAGTTCGTCCCTTCTTCCTTCCTTTCCCTCCTTTTATAGAATTTTTGAGAATGACCTAAATCGCCAAATCTTTAATTAATTAATTTTTATTCAACCCTCCTAATAGTCTCCCTTAGTCAAGAGTGTCACACATGCCTCTGGTTCTCCAATTTTTTTTTTTTTTCATTCATTCCTTAATTCATTCCTTAAATTTCTCCTTATTTTTCTCCTTAATTTTCTCCTTAAATTACTCTTTAATCACCTTTTAAATTTCTCCTTAAATTACTCCTTAATCACTCCTTTAAATTTCTCCTTAGGTGCTCGTAATCACCCTTAAATTTCTCCTTAGAATTACTCTTTAATCACTCCTTAAATTGCTCCTCAATTTTTAGTCTCTTTTATTCTATTATTTAATTCTCTCTTGTTATTTTATTTTTATTTTTTTATTTTTTTAACCCAAAGATAAAGTATGTGGTTTTAATCTTTTCAATATATTTTTAAATTCCTGGCTTTTATACCCCCACGTTTTTAATAAATTTTAATTCCTTCTTTATTGTTTAGAGACCAATGGGTTTCCTTAAAATTGAATTCCCCATTACTTTGTCGCCTACACTTTTAATAGGAACTTCAATTAACACACAGGAGGGTTTTTGTTTAAGCCCTAGGTTTATTTTATTAGAATATTTTCTTAGGGCTTGTCAATTTAACTTAGAGAGATGTTTTTAATTTGGGTGTTGATTTGAGCAGGCGACAATTTAATTAGAGTGGATTTTAAAAGAATTTTGTGAAGTTAAGGTCTTAGGGTCATCTATGTTGTCTCATCATCCTCATCCATGCTGACGTGCCCTTCCGGGGATGCTGCGTGCTCAAGGGTGTGCTGTTGATTTGCATTCTTCCGTGACGTGCCCTTGGAGGATGCACCACATGCTCAAGGGTGCCACTCAGCGACTTGCATTTCTTTCCTTGACGTGCCCGGAATTACCACATGCTCCAAGGGTGCCCTTTCGGTGACAGCGGTTAGTAGAATCCCCATAGCCCCCACAGTCAAACCTCCGTCCGGTGAACTTGTGGGAGACTAAGGGCTTAAGGAATAAGGCCCCACATGCTTATTGCTGGCGTATAGAATCGCATTGAGCGGCTAATCGCGGATCTTCCCTCGCGATAGGTGGATCCTGAACTGGTGTCGTTAACCTACGGTTAGAGATAGGTGACGGCCTGTCGTGATCTTCCCTCGCGGCATCATGGGTCCTCTCAAAATAGGTAAAAATTAAACTATATTTCAAGCCACAATGGGAGTTCTAGTAAGCTATGACAGGGACGCTACCGCACCTCTCACTCATCCATCTAATATATTTGTATGACCCATTTACTCCAAATGTCAGTCTGGTCGGCAAGCTATCGTCCGACTGCATCATCAACCATCATGTCGGATCATGTCAGCAACATATCATAGAAATCCAATAGCATATCATCAAAACCACAGTATCAGCGTAAATGAAACAGCTCAAATGGCCGCTCCACGACTCAATCGAGGTCAAAGGGAGTTCCATGACTCTTCTCTCTGCATGGAGTCAGGTCCATTCGCACACTCAATGAAGGCGAGTCAATAGCACGTATATGGCAATGATAAAACATCATGTCATCAATCATGGCGCATCATCATCAATGTTAAGTGGTTCACCATCATCGCAAAAATCGGATCACTTGTGAGCAAGGGTCCCCAAAGAATAAGTTTATTGAGTCGCGAGTGGGATGTTATATACACCTCTTGGTCTAAACTTACGTCCGAGAAGTTTCGATTATAAATGTCGAAATAAATGTACCATAACGTCATAAATATCATGGTATCATAAGCCTATCTATCAAACAAAATGAAGCTGGCATATCGGATCGTCCTCAGTCGCCAGTCACGGACTATAATTGTCCCAGCGGACCTTGACCTGATCTGGTTCAACGTCATTAGCTGTCGAGCGATGATCTAAAATCTTGGTTGGCTGGTAGTGAAGCTCGTCTGATACCTGCAAAGTACTCAGGTTAATCACATGTGTATGATCACTAGCATAATGTCTTAAAATAGTTACATGAAAAACATCATGCATGCCTCAAAGAAATTTAGGCAAGGCTGGTGATGAATACGACCTCTTTCTCTCCACAATCTCGAAGGTCCACCGAACCTAGGAGAGTTTAGCTCCCTTTCCAAAAATTGATCGAAATCTTATGCAGTTCAACCCACAAGAATACTCGATCGACGACCTCGTAACTTCTGATTGACTCGGTGCTTTTATCCGGCATAACTCTCATCGATCCTGCGCTTCCTTTATCCTTTGTCTTATGGTTTTATCGCTCTTCCATTTGCCGGATCTCTTTTGGTCCCCACGGTCCACATCCTCAAGCCGTCCCAACTCAAGGGCATCCGAATACGATTATTATAAAGAGAAACTCAAACATACCATCTAAATGGTGCTCACGGTAATTATTGGTTATAAAATTGAACTCTACCAGAGGCAAAATTCCTGCGGTTTTGTGATCCATCGGACATGCACAACATGTCTTCAAGGTTTAGTTCATACGCTCTGTCTATCTGTCAATCTCTAGGTGATATGCATTAAGTTGAGTTCCCAAGGCCACTTGGCTTCGTCCCAAATGTCGTCCATTAACCACGATCCTTGTCCGGATATAATCCTCTTAGGCACACCATGTAGCCTCCCAATCTCACCGATGAAAAATCTATCTATTTGAGGTTCCTAATATGTCCTATGCATAAGAATAAAATGAACACTCTTCACCAGAGTGTCTACCACCAAAAAAAAAAATTGAGTCGTGTCTCATTACCGTCAGCGACAATCCAACAATAAAATACATAGAAATGACTTCCCATTTCGATTACGGAATGGCATGTGGTTGTAGTAATCTGGCCGGGTGTCTAAGTTCAGCCTTTACCAGCTGACACTCTAGACATCTAGCCGCAAGGTTGACTATGTCAGCCTTCATTCATTTCGTGAAGAACAAGGGTTTAGGTCTGCCCTCATCTTGGTAACTCCCAGGTGAGCCGTATAGCGACTCTGGGCCTCACTCAAGATAAACATTCTCAACCCGTCGTTTGGTGGTATGTAAATCTGACCTTTAAGCCTCAATAACCCATGTCGGTGTCAACAGTAAATCCCTCATGTTAAGGGTACCATCGCAGTGTTTTGTTGAGGAAATCCTTGACTTCCCTTGTACGAGTCATCGTCATCTTTGTAAAGTGAGAACCTTCTCCAGTAGATTAGTTTGAAGAAGAGGCGATGCAGAAAGATCATTGGCCAACCTCGGAGCTCAAGGCATCGCCACTCGGTTCACTGTTCCATTTATGTAAGTAATCTCGAAGTGGTACTCACTAAGCAATTCCGATCAGCGTGTCGTTGTGGCGTTAGGGTAAACTGCGTGAAAATGTGTTGTAACCCGCAATGATCAGTCCTTACCTCAAATTTTCATCCAACCAGGTGGTGTCTCCATACCTTTAAAGCATAAACGATAGTCAACAATTCCAAATCATGTGTCATAGTTTTCCTCATGTCTTCTTAGCTTCCTCGAAATGTAAGCAATCCCTTGTCCGTCGATCGCATCAAGACTCGCCCTAAACCTTCCTTGGAGGCATCGGTGCATACCAGGAAGTCTGTGTCCATGTCAGGGATCTTTAGTATTGGTGTTTTTTGTCAACAACTCTTTAAGCCTCATTAATGCTTCCGCGCATTTCTCTAACCATAAGAATTTATTGTTCTTCTTCTGCAATTTCTGTGATCGGATTTGCTATCTGTGAGAATCATTCGACAAACCGTCGATGGTATCCGGCTAAACCCATGGAAACTTCTGCTATACGGCTGACATTTTGTCGGTACGTTGGCATTCCATAGCTAGCTCGACCTTGGTGGATCCACAGCGATACAACCAGCAGGAAATGACATACCCTAAGTAGTGAATCACGGATTGATAGAAGAGCATTTGGATGACTTCCCATACAACTTGTTCTCTCAAACGCTACAGACCAAAGCATGCAAGTGTTCATCATGCTCCTCGATCGTCCAGGAATTGGAATTAAAATATCATCAATGAATACTTAAGGGGTTTCAATACATTTATCAGCGCCAAAGTAAAAGGTCCAGTGACTAATCATTTCATTGACCCTTTCAATGCGCGCAAGAGACACTGAATATAAAACCACATTCCACCCTTTTAATTTCCTAACGGTCTAGATAGGTTTAGATTAACGATTTTACCATCATAATAACTATGGTGGGCATAACCTTACCATCCCGTTCTAAAATTTAATTTATATATCATCAGGTAGCATATAATTTCCTCCTTCTTACAAAGCAATGTTTAGGTATAAACATAATGACATATAAATTCCTCCTTCATACAATAAGCAATGTCACATAGAATCCTTGTAACATATAATTTCATGCATAAAGCAATGTCACGTATAATCATAATAACATAAATTTCCTCTTTCATAAAATAAGCAATGTCACATATAACCTATAATTTTCCATACATAACGCAATGTCACATATAACCATAATGACATAAATTTTCCTATGCATAAGGCAATGTCACATATAATCATAATAACATCACCCCTAAATAACATCATAATCGAAAAAAAAAATGCCATCACCATAGTTGAAATGACGAGGGATGTAACCATTATGATATTGAATGACATATATTAATAACCATAAATAACACTCCCTAAAATGACAACATACTTAAATATACCAAATGCCCTCGTGATTGGAAATAGCCGGATACAACCCAGTATCCCATATTTAGTGACATACATGTAGCCAAGTGAAAATACACCACCTAGAAGTGACAACCACCTCAAATATACAATATACTCTCCATGAATTTAAGTAACTGAACAATCATTATCATATCAGTCCGCATACATCAATACCCATATATAGAATGTAATAAAAGGGCCGAAAAACTTGAGGCGATGAAGTTCCATTCCATAATGGAATGGTTATTGTGCTCATGACTACTTTATGCTATTATATCCTTCCATATTCCCCTGATATGGAACATTTTAAAGTTGAATGTTAATCTCATTCTCATGTATTTAGTTTATATCTATGACTAGTTTGCTAAAATTTGGAGCATTTTGTTTATAAGTTTATCCTTCATATAACACGATGGTAATTCAGATTTCAATAAAAGTACTTGGGAACTGCTTTGCTAAAACCCCACAATTATACTCTTGAGAGATATGAATTAAGTTTCAACCATTATCATGTGCGTGCATGAAATGAAAAGACTTCTTCTACTCATAATGATATGTTGGGGATTTACAATATTTAAGGGAAAAAGAAAGTTTGCAAAATCTTTGGACTTGAAGAAGCTGAAATTTAGAGTTTTAAGTAATATCGGTTACCTAACTTGTTTTCTCCTTCATTGACCAGCTTTATAATATTCTAAAGCTAAAAAGTTAAGTGCGTGAGGAAGGTTAACTTAATGGTAACACCTTAACATTTTAATGCACGGCAGCCTACAGAGTTCCTAAATCATCATGACGATTCTTAATGCCCATATCGGCATAGGTCAACTTAGCGGTAAAAGGAACTGTAATTCAAAACAGAGAACTAAACACACGTCATGGTGTTGAATTAAGTTTCAACCATTATCATGTGCGTGCATGAAATGAAAAGACTTCTTCTACTCATAATGATATGTTGGGGATTTACAATATTTAAGGGAAAAAGAAAGTTTGCAAAATCTTTGGACTTGAAGAAGCTGAAATTTAGATTTTTAAGTAATATCGGTTACCTAACTTGTTTTCTCCTTCATTGACCAGCTTTATAATATTCTAAAGCTAAAAAGTTAAGTGCGTGAGGAAGGTTAACTTAAAGGTAACACCTTAACATTTTAATGCACGGAAGCCTACAGAGTTCCTAAATCATCATGACGATTCTTAACGCCCATATCGGCATAGGTCAACTTAGCGGTAAAAGGGACTGTAATTCAAAACAGACAACTAAACACACGTCATGGTGTGGAGTATCATCCTAGCTATGGAATCAATTAATCGGAGTTTCAACTTTAACGAAACTGGTATCACAGCCGTAATGCAGAAGGGCAGCATTGAAAAATTCCCAATTACCATATCTATTTTGCCTAGGTTACGATGTCAATTAATTAAAGATTTATGTGACCCGCAAAGTCAGCTGGAAAACGCCGTACGCAACCACGGTAAATAAAAGAAGAAACAGACGATAAGTGGAAAAAGGACTGCGACAGAGGTAGAGTGACAGTTGTCTCCATGCATGACGGACTCAGGTGACATTAAAACAAGAAGTCTCAGACTTTACTGAACGCAGGTGAGCAATAATCAGGTTTTAAAATAATTTTTAAGCCAACTGCCAGTTAAAGTTACGTAAACTAACCAGTCGAAGGGATGCTACGCGCCAAGGGCAAAGCACAGAAATGGTCGCACGCAAAACTGTCGTCGCTAGAGCTGGACACGTGGGCAACATGAGCGTAGCGGTTACGAGAGAGGGAAACGAGGGTTTCGGTCAAGAAAAGCAGTGTCGGCAATGGGATTCGAACCAACACGAAGCAGTGTCAGCAATGGGATTCGAACCAACACGCTCATTCGAGATCCAAAATCTAAATGCATTAGTTACAGAGGTATTCCGAGAATCGAACTCGGGACCTCTCGCGCCCGCAGCGAGAACGATCAACGGATCCCTCATCGTAAAAAGAATTTCAAGAATTAAAAATGATTACGGGAGTTCCGATCGAATCAGCCCGAACGAAACCCTCCACTGTTCGCAGGAGAAATTAAAACAGGATAACCAGAACAGTGGCCACGACCGAATCAACTCGATCCTTACCTCAGCGGTGAGAAAAAACGCGTTCAAATACGTATTCGAAATCCACCAGAATCAAGGAAAAACCCCACCCGTTTTACACATGAGAGGACAGTAAATTCTTCTTATCCAAGTCAAAAAAAATAAAAAATAAAATAAAGAGAAAATCAAACCCATCAAGAGGTTCTTTCCTTAGGCACAGGGAGTCATCCCCTTGCAACAGCGCGAGGACAAAAGGCCCCAACAGAACCCCCCTCAACCCAAGGATTCTGGATTTCGCCTCAACTGCAGAACCCAAAACAAAAACAGTCGGGACACCAAGCTTAAACGACAAGCGCACAAATAAGGCCGAGTTCGATGGTCCCAAGGTAACCCACGCAGAAAGATCTTCCCCAAAACATATCGCAATCAACAACAGCAGTCACGAAACTAAAAACAAAAGATCCAGAAGGCAAAGTGCCAATCAAGTTCATGCATGCGGAGCAATTAATTCCAAGCGCAGAGAAATCGCAATAATCAAACATTCAGGAAATTAGATTACAACTGTGTAGAGATTTAAGGTCATGGTTGGCGGATAATTCAACAGTGGCATGTTTACCAGCAAGGGTGAGATTCTAAAACAATTACCATTTCATTACTGCAGCGATCGTTTACAACTTTTAAGAAAATCCACCAACATTATAAAATTTTTATGCCTGGCAATCGTCCAGGAAAAACTACAAATTCGGCAACCAAATAACCTTTTAATGCCATTCACCTTCCAACAGCAATCAGATCGACAACAGTTCTAATGCCTTCTATTTTATCGGATAAGTAACCATACCTTGTTGTCGTGAGGGTCGTGGAGTTGACTCAAGCTTTTAAGATGTCTCCTAACTAAGAAGGGTCGGTGCATGCACGCCTGACGGCTCTTGAGCCTTGGAAACGCACAGAAATTTTACCATAATATGCAAAGATTATCATCGAAAACAACACAGAAATTTTACTATATTATGCAGAGATGATCATCGAAATTAACGCAGGAAATTTTATCATAACATGCAGAATTTGTCATCAAACAAACGCAGAATTTTATGCATGCAAACTCAATTCAATCGCTCAAACAAAACAAAACAAACACAATAAGGAACGCCCATTACAACAGATGCCAAGACAGTGAAACACGCCAATAATACACTGAAAACACGCAGCTCATAACCATCCCAATACGCAGTGGCAAAACGCCCCCAAAAACAAATGGAAAACGCAGCTCATTAACCCCTTTTTAAAACACAAACCCAAACGCCCCAAATGACAATAGAAACGCAGATCAAATGTAAAAACGCCCAGCACGCCTACAGTATTTAAAACATCCGTAGTGAATCCCAAGTCTCGGGTCGAACCGGCTCTGATACCATATGTAACGACCCCTTCGTTACGTCTCTAAACAACGAAGTACAGTAGGAAATTTTTTTTTCTTTTTCTTTTTAGTTTGGTTCCATGAAGAAATAAGGAATTAACCACGTCACATAATTCATATCAACGCAAAAACACATGACATCATAACTAGAGTGACACATGATCCAAATATAAACAAACTCTACATATCATTGCGGAACGA
>SNQJ01S0088576.1:22231-33434 GCA_010110895.2 Picea sitchensis
ATCCCCCTCCACCCTTTTCCTCTTTTTCTTCCCCCTCTCTTCCTTTTCTCTTCCTCTCCTACTCTCCCTCCTAAAATTCTCACTGATAAGTAGTGTTCTATATAGTAGATTAAGGTTTCCTTTTAAAAGTGTTGCATTTCTCTAACTCCGGTTTGTAAACATTTATTTTGTTTATGTCACAACTCCATAATCCATTGAACAAGGCATTAATTTGAGATTGACTTCCAATGACAAAGTGAATAAAAAAGTAACACCAAAGAGTCATGAATACTTATGGCCCATCACCTAAAGGGTTTAACATAATTAACAAAAGTTTTTATAATGGAAAAGGAACCATGTTAGTGTTAAAAGTATTGCTATTGACGATGGTTGGTTGGTATTATGATTCTGCCTTGGCAAACCCCCATGCCAAATACCAATATACCTACACATTAGCCATGTGTTTAATGGAAAAACAATACTATATATGCCCCTATCTCACTTCATCATTTATTGTCATTCTCACTTGTGAAAGGGAAGTTGTTATGCACTAAGTGAGATTTTGGGCATCATAAAGGTGAATGAATTCTATAATATTGTGATACATTAATGAATGGATTTTGGAATATAATTGCACATTTATGGTGGATGATTTTTTTATCATAGTAAAGTATCCAACCCTATTTGGATATACATTTGCATTTATGAAAATTCCAGGAGCACTACTCTGCAAGACCTAAATCTCTTGCTTCACCTTGGCATTGGTGACTTCTATTTATTATACATCACTTTCATAAACTCCTATAATAACTAGGAAAGAGCTCGAAAAACTAGGGGATAAAGGTCTTATAAAATATTAATGTGTGTACCAACTAATATGAACAAAAATCCAATAATAGCTAATTTGAATAATCATTATCATTAATCCAATACTAGTTAGCTTGGTTATCACTACCACTCTTTAATCTACATTATCTACCATTGAGATTCTTATGTTTTTGTGCATATTTTAAATTAATTATCTAAGCTAGTTGTCAACGGGACTCTTATGCCTACTAACTAATATGCAGAAAAATCACTCTATTCTGAGTGTGTAATATCCCTACTAGAGCAGGGATTTGAACTCATGACCAAACCTCCACTAACACTAAGGCTAATAAGGTGACCCTTTATCACATCCTTACATTGTAGGTTGAAATATCAACATGGAGCTATGGGCTGAAAATCTCAGTAAAGGAGATTTTGGTGCTACCAATTCAATTTCGTTTTGTAAATAATGAATACAGTGAGATTTCTAAAACTGCAATGTTAAATATTCCGGAGGAGACTTAATGTCACTTGTTCTCCTAGCATTGCTAACCTCTCTTTGACTGCATTTTGAGGTGGCTCTATATTATTTTTCACTAGTAATTCTACTAGGAGATGTACCATGGAATATTATAATATTATATGTATGCATTTTGATGTTATATTTTTGTCGTTTTCTTATACATTATTTTTCACTATTAGTGGCATAATGGGTACAAAATGATCTTATAGATTAATAATCAAATTTGAATCCATTATAGGAATCTTAATGAATTCAATCATGATACAAAAATCCAATGGTAGTTAACTTGGATAATCATGACCATTGATCCAATAGTTGCTCACTTGGCTCATTACTTACTATGCAATATTTATTAATGAAAATGAATTCTTGCATGGGGATATGTCATCATAATAAGTGTGTAATAACTATCTTAATAAGTGTGTAATAACTCACATGAGGTAAAAACCATTAGTATGAGTGGGAAAACAAGACATGTGACCAAAACAATGTACAATGTTAATATAAGATTAAAGAAGGATATTGATCATATCAACTCGAATATTTACACCAAAGTCTAGTTAAGTTTGGTGAAATTTAGTGACTTTTGTTACCTTTAGTTGAATTAAGCATCTCTACAAATGTTGTTGTTATGCATGTGTATTTTTAATATTCATGTGAAATTATGCATATAGTTTATTCCATGGATTTTATGTTCTTGCCTTGGTAGAATATATATATATATATATATATATAAGAACCATAAAGTATATAATTACAACTCATTTTAGGCTTTTTGTTGTTATTTATCACTATATTTTTACCTTTTTTCTATAACATTCCTAATGACACTAGACATGGGAAAGAGACCAGGAATGTTATAGAAAAAAAGGTAAAAATATAGTGATAAATAACAACAAGAACAAAAAAACCTAAAATGAGTTGTAATTATATACTTTATGGTTGTTATATAATATTGAAAATATGTATTTATTTTATGAAGAATTGTATTTATAATTATAATTGTTACTTATTATTATTTTTAAATAAAATTGAGCATTGCTAAAGAGTATAATAAAAAAGAAAGTGTTAAGAGGTAGTAAATTTGAGCATGTTAGCCATGGTAGGACTTATCTTGCATTTTTCAGTGAAATTTAGTGTGTACTTGAATTCAATATACTACATATTTCACGGTACTTATATGTTCCATGATATGCATATTAATATTTAAACACAACGCACAAAAATAGTGATGAACAAAGATGACTAATGATGACGAGAGTGATCAGAGGAATCGCAGGGTATGGATAAATTCTTACCTTATATGTTTTTATATTACATCTTTAACAATTATAATTTTTTTATTTTATTAACTCTTGTTCATTTATTATGATTTTATAGAGTGAAGATGAAGAGGGTTCAAAAGATGAGAAGGACATTTACAAAGCAATCAACTTTTAATGTCAAATTCAATCTATTTCCTTATATGTGTAGAAAATTTTTCATTCTATGTTGTATACGAAGTTGACATTTCCCTAAGGTGATAGTGTGTCACTTACATGCAATCCAATCAACCTATGATGTCAATTCATTTCATTTCATTATATGTGAATATTTTTTCATGCTACATTGTATATAAAGTAACTTTTTTTTTGAAAAAAAAAATCTATAAAAGATGTTGTATGCAATCAAAAGAGCATTTTCAATCTCAGGGATAGCTTTGTTCATAAGCCATTTCATCTTACTATGTATACATTTTTTTTTTAAGAAAAACAGATTTTACAAAAAGTATGTTGTCATCCTCTCAAATATTACCCAGAGATATTTAGTTTCACAATCTTATCTTCCAACATTGTTTTCTTTACAAAAAAATAGAAATATATTTAATTTCACAATCTTATCTTCCAACATTATTTTCTTTACAAAAAATAGAAATATACAAGGAAATAAGCAGAACTATATCCAAGACTCATATTCATATTCCATAATGTTTCCTTCATGTTGAGTAGTTACCATCCAAATTTCTCGATCCAACTCTAAACTAGCATTGGAAAGTTTGTTCACAATCCTGCTCCTGTCCATGTAGATGTGTGAAAAAGATATGTGAGTGATGTTTGTACTTCATTAAATAGGGGTTGCAAAGTAAAGTTTATCAATATTATTTCCTTGCACATCCATTGTATAACAAGTAGTGAATCACCACACATTTGAACATAAGAAACTCTTAATCTTTTGCCAATTTTAAAACAATTTTACAGACCATCAACGCACAAATTATTTGTTTTCGGCCCAATTCCAAATTTGAATTTTATACTATGATTTTGTGATAAAAACAATAGTCCTCCCCTTATCGAGTCCCCTAAGAGGCACCATCAAAGAATGCCCATGAAATCTTCATATTTATTATCTCATCTGGGTGACTAAGTGATGATTGTTTCTCTTGAGCTTGAGGGAATGTATTTAGTATGTTTAAAGTACAACACATTTTAATGAAAATCTCTTTGCCTTAAAAGTGTTTCAAGTTCCTTGTCAACCAAACTCCCTATCCAATGTTTAAAGGACGAGCTCCAATCTTTTTAGTATCCTTGTTAACATACCATGACCTTAAAACCACTTATTTACAAGCAAAAATAATTACAAATTTATTTTACAATTTTATTCAAACTTTCATCATTGTGTTTATATATAGATGGTTTTTTATTTCCATGGTCTAGAATCAATTAAATGTTAGTACAAGAAAACTTTATAATCGTGTTTATAGTTTCCTCTCATGATGTGAAATTGAATTAATGTTAGTGGAGTTGCATTTATTTATACATGGTTTTTACTCATATGATTAATATGTGGTAAAATAGACTTATATTAATCATTAATCTCATCTATATTTAAATACTATAAAAATAACAATTAATTAATATATAATAAATAAATAAAAACAATTAAATAACAAAAAATAATTAAATTAATAATAATAATAATTGCATCACAACTTTGACGTTAAATGATGCAATTTTGATGTTAGTTCAATGCAAAATGTGTATTATGATGTGAAACAGACACTAACGCGACGCACATACTAACATGACATAATTCGATGCAAAAATCAATAATAATGGCGCATACCTAATGCTAACATGACACATAAATGATATAATACAACCCTATGATGATGCAAATGACTTAAAAGTTCAATAATTCAACGCTATCGCGATGCTAGTACAACTCACCTATGATGCAAAAATGGTGCCCCATATGAAATATTGATGCCCATATGCACTACAACACTAATGAAATGCAATGTAGACACATTTTTTATGCAAACTCGGTGCAAAAGTGACTCTAGGTGTTTTTTGCAATAATATGTGATGCAACACGACATTAACTTGACGCGGGAAAACTTTTCGCATCATATTTTTCAGTTCTAAGATGATGCTTTGTAAAGTGTGAGTTGAAAAACATGACACAGAAAATGCTCACATCGATGCAAAGAACAATGCCCTCTATAGTGCCATGTTTAGCATGGTCCAAACTTGAAACTTTTCCTAGAAAAAATGCACTGAGTGGCGACACTAATGACTATGCTAAAGCATGGTGTTGTAGTACTGAACTTGCAAATCTTAAGGAAAAGTTTATCGAAAAGAAGATCTCACATGCATTTGTTTTCTAGATGCCATGCAAAACATTGTAATGGCCTAAAGTAAACTCAAGTAACAAAAGGAAATGTTCGTTGAAAGAGAAAAGTTTTTAACAAACTATAAGCTCAATCTTACAAAAAGTTCAACACAAAAATTGTTAACATGTCATCGAGATAAGGAATTAATATGAGCAAAAATCTATAAAAGTCACCAAGCTAAGGAATGAATATAATCACTAAGTCCCCAAGCTAAGGGATGAGTATGACCACATGGTACTTGAAAACTTTGTCACGTTAACAAATGAATTTGACCACAAAATATCCAAAAACATTGCTAGGCATCAAGCTCAACTCACTACTATAGTTGTAAGGAAAATTTGACTACATTGATCATTTAAACGGATAACCAATTGCACTTTACTATTAATATCAATCCTAAGAACATCCCCTCCACTTCTACTACCCCCAAATCCTCGTGCAAATAATACACACTATGTCAATACATGAACCTTTTCAAGTTTTCTCCAAGGTGTTGGTACTAGAGTCGCGGTGAGGCAAAAAAAATGATGGAAGTGAAACCTCTTCAAAATAGGATCAAATCCTCATATTTATCTAGAAAGGCATACAAAAGTTCAGAAAACAAATCAACTTGTGAGTCAAATCTAGTCCTTTAAAAATGAGGGACTTCACCATAAATCTTGAAGATCAAGATCAAGCCTCCAAGGTTTCTATTCAAGGGGATCAAAAAACCCAAGATCTTCTAGAATTGAAGCTGAGGAGATTTAGAATGTTGTTAACTGTTAAAATGCGCAAATGGAAATAAGCATGGACTGTATTTCTCATTGATACGATACATTTATAAATACATTATCTTAACCTTTGGATTCATATTCCAAGAGATCTCTTGGACTCTCGATAGTTGTTCATATTCACTTGTGTCATTTTCATATTCGATATCAAGTGAATAATACAATAATATCATAACCCTTACTGATTATGTTTCCAACATTCCCCCCTTTAATTTGAAAGGGTGTATGTGAGTCCAAAGTGTGAGATGAAATATAAAATTCGATAGCTAAAAACTAGAAGTATGCAACTGCCAATCACTGAATGTGCTCTTTGAATCTGGTGGTTTTGGGATGACCACAAACCAAAAGGCTAGCAGAAGTTGATGTCTTCTACTAAATGGTGGTGATATTTTAAGGAAGACCACAAACCAATTTGGTGGTTTACTGATGACCACAAACTCTGGAACCTGGCTCTAGGGCTCAACGGTTCCCGAAACATTTCCTAAGTTAGCTAGAAGTTGGAAGTTGTTGTCTTTTGCTAATTGGAAGTGTTATCGAATGTTAGTTTAAAGATAATCATAAATTGTTCTCTAACAAAAGTTGAAAGTCTTCTACTAAGTGGAGGTTTAAGGAAAACCAAAATTGTTGTCTAGTAGAAGTTGAAAGTCTTTTACTAAGTGGAGGTTTAAGGAAAACCACAAACCATTGTGTAGAAGAAGTTGTAAGTCTTCTACTAAGTGGTGGTTTAAGGAAAACCACAAAACAATCTGGTGGTTTTGGGTGACCACAAACCAAATCATGCTCGCTTGTTACTGCTCGATTGATAAAACTTTGAAACTTGAAGCATGATTGTCAATCGTTTATGTTGTTCCCCCCTGTCAAGTACAAAGTGAGAAGATGCAAATCCTTTCACTACAAGATGTGTCAATACTCGAGAATGAATTCTATGATATGATCGAGATATCTTCTTGATTGTTGATGACCATTGCCAAGAAGTCATCCACCCATAGTGGTTCTTTACTCTTACAGATTTATGGTGGTTAGAACATATGTCTAAATGATGATTGTGCTTTCCACAATGCTCACAAGGATAAAGATCAAAACACTGATCTTCCATGTGATCAACTCGCTGACAATGTTGGCATTTAGGAATCTGCACTTGAACTGGAGCATGTGAACATGGAATCTAGGACATTGGATCTAGGTTGGCTTGGTATAATCCAGAAAGTGATAGGTCACTTCCATTTTGTATCCAAGCTCTGTTTTGTATTTGTTGTTGATGATTTCTTCCCAAGGTCTGATTATGGGCTTGGAAAGTGCAAGTGGAACTTATTTGTGACAATCTTCATCTTCACTTGAATCTGCTCCTGAAGTGGCGTCACTAATTTGATCATGTGTTGGTTCTTGATAGGAATCATTCTCAAATTCAAAAAGAGAAATTTTTTGAACAAGCACTAGTTCAAAATGATGATTCTTTTGTTGTATTTCTTCTTGTTGGAGTTGTGATTCAAACTAGAGAAATTTGATTTTGTTCTACGAATCTTGTAAACATGTTAGAACATCAATGAGAGTTGTTATGCCAGTTGTAACTGTATTGTCCACAGAAGAGAGTATTAGAGTGTTTAGTAACTCTATCAATTCATCAATTCGAGCCACTTAGACATTGCCTTAGACTTCAAGGGTTTCTTGCAACTCTGCTCTTTAACAATCAGACTCTACAATTCAAATTCAACAAATGAAGGGTGTCGAGTTATGCCAAAAATGCACTCGTTTACAATGTAATTCAACTTGCAAAAATATTGTTTGCAAGTTACAATTATTCTTTAAAATGGAAGTCTTCAAGCTTGGGCATGAGCTAGAAATGAATGTTAAAGATATAGCTGAAAATTTGATTTTCAATCAAGTTTAAGGGAGAGTTGAAAATGCAAATTTAATAAAGCTATAATAAGCTTGCTTAAACTGAGTTGAAGTGCAATTTTTAACAAGTTAAATTCCTTAAAGGATTTAGCTTATGGGGAAGCCATGCAAAAAGCTTGAAAGACTTACTTCTTACCTCTAAAAGGATGGAAAAATATCGACAGAGCTCAAACATGAGTACTAAGTAATATGCAAAGCCATAAAAATAATGCTCAAGACATCTAATAAACTAAGCACAATTATTCCAATTAGCAAAGAATGGAATGTTTGATTGGTGTAGATCGTTGAAATGAAAATGACCTTGAAGTTGCATGGCATTGCTTCTTGATAATCGACGAATCGTTGTGGGTGGATTGCTAAGAGCAATCTCACTATTCAATAAGTTAATCGAAAAATAGAAGATACCCATTTGGGTAATCACCAAGGCGTTCCAATTGCAACTATTATATCAAAAAACAAAAGCTTCTATCGTGATAAAAAATCGTTTTTCACTTGTAGCGATCATTTTTCTTCTTGGACAAATTTTATCATCAAAAGTTTCTCCTTAAACACTGATTTTTTTCAATCAATATTGAGAGGGCTTTGATAGATCTTTCAAGTACCTTTCCAGCACTATGATATATGCTTAATTTGGCTATGTATAGTGGCCACAATATGCATTTTAATGGTTGCATACCCCGCAATTGTAAAAAATCTGGTTCTTACAGGATGAATCTTGGAAATACAAAAATACCCTTTGGTGTGTATTTGAGTCTAATTTCTAACACAACTGAAATCATTCAAAATGGATAAATATTGAAGGAGAAATCTAAATTTTACCAGTAAACACTCCAAAATCAACGAATTTCCCCTTCAATGATGCCTTCTCCTTGGATTGTGTGGATTTCTAGCATTGTTTCTTCTTGTTCATTGCATCTCTTCTTCTTTTGCTCATCAATGGCCTCCCATGGAACACTACCATGGAATTACCAGGCCTTTAAGACTAAACGAGCTCTGATACAAATGTTAGAATGCGGAAATAAAAATAAGCGTGAGATTGCATTTTTCATTGATATGATACATCTATAAATACATTATCTCGACCTTTGGATTTATATTCCAATAGGTCTCGTGGACTCTCGATGGTTGTTCATATTCACTTGTGTCTTTTCATATTCAGTATCAAGTGAATAATACAATAATATCATAACCCTTACGTATTATGTTTCCAACATTAACAATGCATTTTATGAAGCCTACATCAAAGCCCTGCAGAAGCGAAAAGGAAATGCAAATGCAAGTGAGGTTATTGAAATATACATTGAGCAATTCATGACATTCTCAACACTCTTTGTGAATCAATTTCAATTTCTCTTGGTGGATTCAACTTCAACACTCTAGCCAATAAATAACATAATCAAGCCAAGGGTAAATTTGAAACGAGTGCATTTTCTTATCTGAGAAGCAAATCAAAGACTCCACTTGAAGAAAAGTTGAACCATAAAGGCGTGAAATTATAGAATCAATGGCGGTAGATGTTGATCAACTAGCAACTAAAAACCAATAGTGACACTCATTGTTGAATGTTAGTGTGAATGTGTAAGCTTGATTTTATGATCCATTAGTGGACATTAAAGTTATTAATGCTAAAACTCAATGGTCATTAATGTAGGACCTCAATTATCAATTTTAGTGGGCTAAATAATGCACATTGTTAGTGGGTGAAATAATTATTACATTCCATTATCAATGTGTAATGATGTTTGTCAGGGATAGGGGTAGTTAACATAGAACCAATTCCCTTATAAAGAAGTCGTATTACCTCATTGTAAATCATTATATGTATTCAAGCTTTGATATCCAAGCTTACTAGGGTACCAAGGTTACCCACCAAAGGGTGAAAACGTGAAAATGGTTAACACTTTTTGGATTGAGGCATGGTGAGGACAACGTAATGATGCTGCAAAAAAACTCAATAAAACTCTAGACTGAGAATTTTATAAATTCTCAATTGAAAGTTTGTGAGTTCTAACCAATAAGTTGGGAAAATCTCTTTGTCGAGAGTTTGTAAAACTCTCAACTGAAATATTTTCTTGGTTGATAGTTTTTGGTAAAGTTTCCCACAATTTTCAGGTACTTGCAACTTCAACAAAAGAGGACCCTTGCGAATTTTGAAGATCATATTTTGCACCTACTACCAATGGATTCATCTTTGAATCTAGTTTGCAATGATATAAGAATTGTCAATTTTCGTTAAAAAGTGTCATTTATTAATAATTTTGTGTTAAACTTTATCATCGAAGAATTTTATTGTTCTTAAAATTGCCTGAAATGAAAATTCAATATCATCAACATCCAATACCAAAAAATAGCAAAAATCACAATGCACTTTCGTGCACCATCCTCTTCAAAAAGGTATTTTAAGTTTTTTTGGTAATGATCACATCAAAAAGAAAATTGGTTCCCACATAGGTCTGTAAATACTATTTTTGCCTTACTCTATTTCAATAAATAATAAAAATATATATTTAAATCTGAAAAATAAAAAAAACATAATTCAAACACTAGTGCAATCTATATCAAAAAATATAACCCAAACACTATTGCAATATATATATATATATATATATATATATATATATATATATATATATTCCTAAATAAAATAGCCATCTCTAGAAAACTAGACACCGATGTAGGTCACTCATTATCCTACCCTGAAATTTTAAAGTATTGCATTTAGTAAACATAAAATTTATCTCAATATATGTCCATAAATATTTTTAAAAAGGATGAGTATGAAGCTAAGACAATTCTCTACAAATCTTGTTTTTACTTCAAAGTGAAACTTCAAAGAAAATATAAGTTTAGTGGGTTTGAAGTTGACGAAACATAAAATTTTGTAGCTAAACGAGCAAAAGTGTTATCTATTTTCATGTTTTCACCCAAATCCTTGGTGACATGCAATTCTTTCTTATGCAATATTGTCTGGAGATTTCAATTTCAACCCTAACAACTCACTTTTTAACTTCAACATGGTATCAGAGTTGAGGTACTTAGTCTCCCTAGCATTTAGTGTTTGCGCTCATGCTAGTTGCAAAGTACATTAGCTTCAACAAATTGTAGAGGACATGGAAAATTATTTAATCTCCAAGAGCATGGTTTCATAAAAGGGAGGCATTCATTGAAGAGCTTGGCTACAATGATTTTCAAGTCGAGTTGTTTTTAATTAAAGTGAACTCTCTTTGAAGGAATATGTGCTCATCGTATTTGAGCCATTATTTGTTGTGGAATTGTTCTTTCTTCATATTTTTTGAATCAAAGGCCCCAATGGGCACCTCAAACCTCCCATCCAAAATCTATTTGTGGGGTTTATTGTTGTGACATGTGTTATAAATGTGTATGCACTTTTGTATTACAAGTTGTAGTGTGAAAATTTGTTTGTACACTAGGGCAAGCTACATATTTCTACGTGTGTACAATTAAGTTTCCTTCTCAAACCTCCCATTTTTGTTTCTAGCACAAGGGCACAAGCTTGTAGCAATGTCCATAGGTGCATGATCAACCTGTTAGAAAAGTGGGTGTGCTCGTTTAACC
>SNQJ01S0088577.1:0-18988 GCA_010110895.2 Picea sitchensis
CATACCTTTACTATTTTCTTTCTAACCTTTTGCATTACAGCTGTCATGCCTATCAGAGCCCAAGTAGGCATGTAAGTGCTTGCTTTTTGCTCACTCATTGACGAAAAGAGCACGAACAGTCGGTTTGGAGATAATGCAGGTAGTGCAGGACTTGATATACCTTCTGACTTCCTGTCGAAGTTTCGACCAGTAGAAATGTTTCTGCAGCATTGACACTGTCTTTTCGACATTGAAGTGTCCTGCGACTCGAATGCAGTGGGATTCCTAGATCATCTTTGCTCGCTCGCTTGATGGAACATAGATATGGCCCAGACGAAACAACAACCCATCCAAAAGATGGAAATTAACGACAATTACATTCGCGCCCAACATTTGGTAGGTGGTGGCGAAGTTCGAGTCTGTCTCATAGAGTTGGGGCCATATAGAGGTCTCATGGCCGCAAGATTCTAGCAACGTGGTGAGTGTCGCAACTGGAGGTATGCTGAGGCAATCAACAATGTGGTTGGTGCTTCTTATGTTATACTTGATGTTGAGGTGGAATTGTTGCAAGCATGTAGACCACTTCTGATGGCTGTCATTCTGCAATCTTCCTTGTGTCTGCATGAATTGTAGTGGCTTATGATCAGTGTGGATGATTGTCTCCTTCCCACGAATGTGATGTCTCCATTGGCGATAGGATTGCACAATGGAGTACATTTCTTTGTCGTAAGTAGGGTACTTACGGACAACATCTCATAGTGTCTCACTATGATAGGCCACGAGGTGGCCATGTTGAATGAGAACGAAGCCCAATAAATAGTCTGAATGATCCAGGTGGATATCGTTGGCCACCCACCTTTTCCAACTCGCTCAAAATCGTTTTCTGGCAATTTTGGCAATTTACTATTTTTAGCAGTTTTTAACTTCCAGGGCCATTTTGAGGGCCTAAATGAAGGTTTTTCGGGGTATAGATTCTTAATGATAGTCAAAGGCTTTGATTGAGCCCCCAAAATTAATCTCCTCGATGATACCTTTCCAATGGGATATTGTGCACCTAAAATGGAGATCGTATGCAAATGTTACCACCCCGAGAAGTTGATGTACTAACTTACCCAAACAGGGCCCACATGACTTTTGGCGCTTCATCTCCCAGGGTTAGGTTTTTGGATGTCTAGAGTTTTTTACATTCCTGTTTATTGTAAAAATGCCTTCAGAGCCTCATTGTAAGTATTTTCTTACGAATGAGCGTAGTTGTCACATCTCTTCTCAGAGATAAGCCACCACCATTCCAACAAGCTTGTTTTCCACTGCATTTTACAGTTTCAACTTATTTCCTTATTGAATAGAAAACCAGTTTTACTGTATCTCTATTATTCTGTGTTAAGCATATTTTAATAATTTTTATTTATTTCATTCTTCTCGTAAAATCTGGATTAGTGGTATCAGAGCAGTCTTCTTTGTGTCGTCTTAATGCATGTCCCCAATGAGGTCAGGGTACAAATAATTGGGTCTCGAGATTTCTTGAGGAAAAAATCTATCACACGCCCAAATGACCTCTCATGGTAGGATAAAATAAAGACGGCGAGACCGAAGATCCTTTCAAAAATTTTCTTGAGTAATCCCTCACGTAACATAGGAACACGATGATGGATAGTTTCGCGCAAATCCTTCGGCGACTACCAACAGGAGACACATCTTCCTTGAGCGGAGGCGCCACCCCATTCAAGGTACAAATAAACTTCGATATTCCTATATTTGAAGGTTAGATAGACGCATATGCTGTAGACAAGTGGTTTAATCTTCTAGAAGGGTATTTTTCTGTCCATAAATTTTTGAATTGAGAAAATATTACTTTTGCACTTCTCAAAGCCGTTCCCCATGTCAAATATTGGTGGGAAAATTTATGTGAGCAAAAGGAAACAAAGGAACCCTCATTATTTACAATTGAGGCCACCTGGGAAGCCTTCAGGGATGCTATTAAGGAACAATACTACCCTGTCGAAATTTATGATGACTTGTATACCAAATGGACCACATTGGGGCAATAAAGAGACCAAGCAGTGCGAGAGTTCGCAAATATATTCCATACCTTGCGCACCAAGATAGATATCAAATATTCAGAGCGAAATATGGTGCTCAAGTATCATGATGCTCTGCATAGATACATCCGGACTGAAATGGAATTTCTGTACATCTTGTCCTTGGCTGCGACCTACCGATATGTTGTCAAAATCGAGCAAAAGATCAAACAAAAGACGCAGCAATTTGGGCTTGGGAACCCCACATAGAAAAATCCATAAAGGGGCGACCCCAACCCACAGAAGAAAGGACATAGAAAATATGGGCAGTATTAGGACAACCAGTCCAAGAAACAAGAAAAGAAGGACACCAGAAAGACAAAGAAAGATAGCAGGAAGTGGTGTGACTTCCATAAGAGCCCTTGGCATAACACTGCTGACTACCACTCAAAGCAGTCACTGGTGGCCGAAGTGAAAGANTTTATGTGAGCAAAAGGAAACAAAGGAACCCTCATTATTTACAATTGAGGCCACCTGGGAAGCCTTCAGGGATGCTATTAAGGAACAATACTACCCTGTCGAAATTTATGATGACTTGTATACCAAATGGACCACATTGGGGCAATAAAGAGACCAAGCAGTGCGAGAGTTCGCAAATATATTCCATACCTTGCGCACCAAGATAGATATCAAATATTCAGAGCGAAATATGGTGCTCAAGTATCATGATGCTCTGCATAGATACATCCGGACTGAAATGGAATTTCTGTACATCTTGTCCTTGGCTGCGACCTACCGATATGTTGTCAAAATCGAGCAAAAGATCAAACAAAAGACGCAGCAATTTGGGCTTGGGAACCCCACATAGAAAAATCCATAAAGGGGCGACCCCAACCCACAGAAGAAAGGACATAGAAAATATGGGCAGTATTAGGACAACCAGTCCAAGAAACAAGAAAAGAAGGACACCAGAAAGACAAAGAAAGATAGCAGGAAGTGGTGTGACTTCCATAAGAGCCCTTGGCATAACACTGCTGACTACCACTCAAAGCAGTCACTGGTGGCCGAAGTGAAAGACTCATAATCAAATGTGGGTTCTGACTCTGATTCAGAACTAGAAAGGGGAAGACAAATCATTGACGCAGAACCTAGTGCCACTGTTGATACCACCAAGCTCTAGCCTAGTGAACTAGATGAGCCAGAAGAAGGCGAGTGCCTCTTCCATTCACAGACGTGGGAAGAAGGCACCCCACTGCACTTGATCATTGATAGGGGTAGCCAGAAGAACCTCATGTTAGCAGAGGTCGTCAAGCAGCTAGCCCTGTCGACAACACCACACCCACAACCCTACACCATTGGATGGCTCTGCCAAGGAAGCGATCTCTACGTCATACAATAGTGTCGACTGTCGTACAAAAACAAGCCCTTCAAAGACGAGGTATTGTTTTATGTTTCTCCTCTTGAATTTTGTAATGTTATTTTGGGCCATCCTTATTTATGGAAACATCATGTTGTATATAAGTCTAGGCCTCGTAGTGTTATTATTACTTTGAACAGGAAATTGTACAAGATACCCGAGGCAATCCCTCCTAGTGCTATATCCTTGATCTTTGCCAAGAAATGCAGGAAGGTCATCTCTCAGACCAAAAAATTTGTCTTCTTCGTGATTCTCTCCCAGAGTGAGTGAAAGATCGCAACCACATCAAGGGCCTTCGAGGCCGATATCTCCACACAACAAAATCAAGTGGATAAGGTCATGGAAGAATACTTAGATATCCTCTCCTCTCCTACTGAGGTACCTCTGCACTGCTAGGTCAAGCATCCCATTGATCTGACCCTAGGCACACCGCTACCTAATGGGCCAGTCTACCTCCATTCTATGTTAGAAAACGAGGAGATCAAGAGGCAGATCCAAGAACTACTCCACAAGGGGCACATATGTCCCAACTCATCTCCTTGTGGGAGCTCAATCGTGTTGGTACAAAAGAAAGACAAGACCTAGCGACTCTACATTGATTACCGGGCCCTGAATAAAATCACATTCTGAAACTGGTACCTTATTCCCCGAATTGACGAGCTCTTTGATCAAATCACAGGGGCCAAATACTTTCGTAATATTGATCTAAAGTCTGGCTACCACCAAGTCATAATAGAACATACAGATGTATGGAAGACTGCCTTCAAGTTAAAAGAAGGTATTTTTGAATGGTTGGTCATGCCCTTTGGTTTGACAAATGCTCCAACAAATTTTATGAGGATGATGGACGATATCCGATGACCTTTCACCAATTATTTTCTAGTGGTGTATATGGATGACATCCTCATCTACAACAAGACTTTGGAAGAACACTTGCAGCATATTCAACAGGTTCTGCACACTCTGCAACAACACAAACTATATTCAAACTTGGAAAAATGCTCCTTCGACATGGACAGGGTCCATTACTTAGGCTACATCGTTTATCGACATGGTGTGCATGTGGATCCAACTAAGATCCAGGTTATCCATGACTATCCAACCCAACCACACTTGTTGAACTTCAGATCTTCTTGGGCCTTGCCAATTTCTATCGTAGATTCATGTTAGGATTCTCTCATATCGCATGGGCCCTCAGTGAAGTAACCAAGGGTGGAGGTAAGGAAAAAATTGTGTGGGGCTTGTCCCAACAACAAGCATTCGATGAATTAAAGAAGCGTTTGTGCTCATCCCCAATAATTTTATTACCAGACCTACATCATCCCTTTGAGATAGAGATAGATGCTTCAGACTATGTTGTGGGCGTTTTTCTCACTCAACACGACGACCCCATGGCATATCATAGTGAGACACTATCACAAGTTGTCCGTAAGTACCCTACTTACGACAAAGAAATGTAATCCATTGTGAAAATCTGCTGCAAGTGGAGACATTACATTATTGGGAAGGAGACAATCATCCACATTGATAACAAGCCACTACAGTTCATGCAGACCCAAGGAAAATTGCAGAATGACCGCCATCAGAAGTGGTCCACATACTTACAATAGTTCCACCTCAACATCAAGCATAAAATAAGAAGTACCAACTGAGTTGTTGATTTCCTCAACCGACCTCTAGTCATGAAACTTACCATGGTACTAGACTCTTGCAGCCACGAGACCTCTGGATGCCCCCACCTCTACGAGACAGACCCTGACTTCTCCACCACCTACCAAATGTTGGGCGCCAACTCAGTGGTCGCTAATTTCCATATTCAAGATGGGTTGTTGTGCCATATGGGCCATCTCTGCATTCCATCAAACGAGCGTGCGAAGATGATTTGAGAAGCTCACTACAGTAGGGTGGCAGGACACTTTGGCATCAAAACAATATTGGAAGAGATGCAGAAACATTTCTACGGGCCAAAAATCTGACAGGATGTCAGCAAGTACATTAGGTCATGCATCGCATGCGCTATTTCTAAACTGACCACTAAGAAACAGGGCATGTACACCCCTCTGCCTACTCCTAACAGGTCATGGGAATCCATCTCAATGGAATACATGTCGGGCCTCTTGTCCACCAAGAGGGGAAATGATTGTGTTTTTTTGGTTGTTGATCACTTTTCCAAGATGGCGATTCTAGCCACCTGCAAGAAGAACATCACAACATAAGCCACTGGCAATATCTTCTTTGAACGCGTATGGGTATATTTTGGGATCCCAGAAACCATTATCTCAGACCATGATAGTCGATTCCTCAACACATTCTGGTCAAGACTGTGGTCAATGCTGGATACCAAAGTCACCAAATCCACTTCCTTCCACCCCCAGACAGATGGTCAAACTGAGTTTGTCAATTGGATGATCATACATATCATGCGCATGTACGATTCAAAACACCCCTGCACATGGGATGCAAGTCTTCCCTATGTCTAACATAGCTACAACCTAGCCTGCATATCTCAACTAGCCACAACCCCTTTTAGGTGGGGTTGGGATTCCAAGCATTGGGCCCCATGGATGTTGCACTACCCCTGGTGACCACCTCAAGTGACTCGTCCCCTTCTCCACTAGAAGCTGAAAAAGCCACCCGGTTCATTGAGGGGATCCAACACATTCACCAATAGGTTTAGGATATTATATAGAAGTCTAATTCCAGGTACAAGCAACAACATGATCAACATCGGGTGCCACATATGTTTAAGGTGGGAGACAAAGTTTGGTTGCACTTGCAGAAAGAACGCCTTACAGGGCCCCATCGAAAGCTTCACCCACTTTGTTATGGGTCGTACACCATCACCAAGGTTGTGGGTGAAAATTCTTTTGAGCTCAACATTCCCCCTTTCCTTGGCCTGCACCCAGTCTTCAAGATGGCTCTCCTTTGGCCATATTTCCCACCATTATTGGATACCTCAGAGATAACAGAGAAATTGAAACCAATAGAGCTCAATCATGAATACATGAAACAAGAATCCAGTGATCGTATTGTGGACACACAGATCAAGGGCACTCAACAACAAATGATCCAACTTTATCGAGTCGTCAAAGCAGGGCATCTCTTGCACCAAGGCAAGTTGCTCACCCGGGGCCAAATTCAACAGAAATTTCCTCATATGATGGGGGAAATCAACACAATGGAGAAGATTTCTTAATAAGGAGGGAGGATTGATCTAGTTTTATATTGGTGTCAACCCACCTTTTCCAACTCGCTCAAAACAATTTTTTGGCAATTTTGGCAATTTACTATTTTTAACAGTTTTTAACTTCCGGGGCCATTTTGAGGGCCTAAATGAAGGTTTTTCGGGATAGATCTTCTCAATGATAATCAAAGGATTTGATTGAGACCCCAAAATGAATCTCTTCAATGATACTTTTCCAACGGTCTCTCGTGTGTCTAAAACATAGATCATTTGCAAAAGTTACCACACCGGGAAGTTGATGTACTAACTTACCCAAACAGGGTCCACATGACTTTTGGCACTTCATCTCCCAGGGTTAGGTTTTTGGATGTCTAGGTTTTTTGGCATTCTTATTTATTTTAAAAAGGAATTCACAGCCTCATTGTAAGTATTTTCTTGGGAATGAGCGCAACCATCACATCTCTTCTCAGAGATAAGCCACCACCATTCCATCAAGCTTGTTTTCTGCTGCATTTTACAGTTTCATCTTATTTCCTTATTGAATAGAAAACTAGTTTTACTCTATCTATGTTATTCCATGTTAATCATTTTTTAATAATTTGTATTCATTTCGTCCTGCTCATAAAATCTGGATCACTGAAGCATCTGTCTCGGTCTCAAAGGGTTGTTGCAGGTCTGGTAGTGAAACTACTAGGCTTGAGCACAAGCACTACTTCAAATCATCGAACACTTTTTGTTGGGGCTGAGCCCACACAAATTTTTCCTTACCACCACCCCTAGTTACTTGGATGAGGGTCCATGCAATATGGGATAATCCCAGCATGAACTTGCGGTAGAAATTGACACTACCCAAGAAGCTCCGAAGCTCAGTGAGTGTCGTTGGGGTTGGCCAGTCATGGATGACTTGCATCTTAGCTGAATCCACATGTACAACATGCTGATCAAAGATGTAGCCCAGGTAATGGACCTTGTCCATGCCGAACGATCAGTTTTCCAAGTTGGAGTATAGCTTGTGCTACCGCAGGGTGTGTAGAACCTGTTGAATATGATGCAAGTGCTCTAACCAATTTTTGTTGTAAATGAGAATTTCATCCAGATACACCAATACAAAAGTATTGGTGAATAGTCGCAGGATATCGTCCATCATCCTCATTAAAGTGGATGGATCATTTTTCAAGCCAAAGGGCATGACCAACCATTTGAAAAGACCTTCCTTTGACTTGAAGGTGATCTTCCATACATCTATTTGTTCTATCGGGACTTGGTGGTAGCCAGACTTTAGATAAATCTTATTGAAGTATTTGGCCCCTATAAGTTGGTCAAGGAGGTCATCGATTCGGGGAATCAGGTACCAGTTTCTCAATGTGATTTTATTCAGGGCCCGATAATCAATGCAGAGTCACCATGTTCCATCTTTCTTCTGTACCAGCACGATTGGGCTCCCACAAGGTGATGAGATGGGACGGATTTTCCCATTGTGGAGAAGTTATTGGATCTACCGCGTGATCTCTGCATTCTCTAACAAAGAGGGACGATAGACTGGCCCATTGGGTAGTGGTGCATCGAGGGTCAGATTGATGGGGTGCTTGACCTGATAATGCAGAGGTACCCCGATAGGTGAGGAGAAGATATTCGATTATGCTTCAACGACCTTATCCACTTGCTTCTACTATGTGCAGAGATAGGCCGCGGAGACCCTGGATGTGGTTGTGATCTTTCTCCCATTCTGAGAGAGAATCACGAAGAAGACAAACTTCCCCGTCTGAGAGATGACCTTCCTGCATTGCTTTGTAGAGATCAAGGAAATAACACTAGGTGGGATTGCCTCCGATATCCTGTACAATTTCGTGTTCAACATAATAATAAAATTGTGAGGCCTAGACTCATATACAACATGGTTTTTCCATAAATATGGTTGGCCCAAAAGAAAATTACAAAATTCGAGAGGGGAAACATCACACAATACCTCATCTTTGAAGGGCTTGATGTTGTATGATAGGCGACATTGTTGGCTAATGCGAATGTCGCTTCCTTGGCAGAGCCATCCGATGGTGTAGGGATGTTGGTGCGGCATTGTCGACAGGGAGAGTCGCTTGAAAACCTCTGCTGAGATGAGGTTCTTCTGGCTACTGCTATCAATAATGAAGTGTAGTGGGGTACCCTTCACCCATATATATGAATGAAAAAGGCACTCACCTTCCTCTGGATCATCTGTTTCATCGGGCTAGAGATTGATGGTAGCAACGATAACACTGGCTTTTGCCTCAATGATTCGTCTCCCCCTTTTTGGTTCTGACTCAAATCCTAAACCCACATATGATTTAGAGGCTTTCACCTCATCCACCAGCGACTTCTTTGAGAGAAAATCAATAGTGTTATGCCAAGGGCTCCTATGGAAGTCGCACCACTTCTCAGTATCTTTCTTTGTCTTTTCGATGTCCTTTTTTTCTCTCGGCCTGGGTTGGTTGTCCTGAGATGGTCTGTCTTTGATCTGTCCTTTATTCTGAGGGTTGGGGCTGCCCTTTCCTGGATTTTTCTATGAGGGGTTCCAAGGCCCAAATTTCTGCGTGTTTTGTTTGATATTCTTCTCTATTTTGATGACAGATCGGTAGGTCGTGCCCAAGGATGAGATGTCTAGAAACTACATTTCGGTCTGGATGTATCTATACAAACTGTCGTGATACTTGATCACTAGATGTCACTCTGAATATTTGATACCCAACTTGGTGCACAAGGTATGGAAGATATTTGTGAACTCGGGCACTGCTTGGTCTCTTTCCTGTCGCAGGGTGGTCTATTTTGTATACAAGTCATCATAAATTCCAATAGAGTAGTATTGTTCTTTAATAGCATCCCTTAAGGACTCCCAGGTGACCGTGACTGTAAATAATGAGGTTTCCTCTATTTCCTTCTACTAAGAGAAAGTTTCCCACTAATCTCTGACATGGGGAACGACTTTGAGGAGCGCAAAAGTAATCGTTTATCTATTCGAGAAGTTATGGACATAGAAATACCCTTCTAGCAGATTCAACCATTTGTCTACAACATCTGTGTCTATATAACCTTCAAATATAGGAATATCGAAGTTTATTTGTACCTTGAAGGGGGCGAAGCCTCTGTTTGAGGAATATGTGTCGCCTGTTGGTAGCCACCGAAGGATTTTCTCAAAAATATCCACCATCCCGTTCCTCTGTTGCGTGAGGGATTCCTCGAGAAATTTTTTGAAGAGATCTCATGTCCCATTGTCTTTCTTTTCTCCCACCATGAGAGGTCACTTGGGCGTGCGAGAGATTTTTTCCTCAAGAGAAACAAGATCGAGACCCAATTCTTTGTACCCTGACCTTATTGGGGACAAGCATTAAGAACGACAAGGAGTGGACTGTTATGATACCACTGATCCGAATTTCATGAGAAGAACGAAATGAATACAAATTATTATCAAAATATGCTTAACACAGAATAAGAGATATAAGTAAAACTGGTTTCTATTCAATAAGGAAATAAACTGAAACTGTAAAATGCAGCGGAAAACAAGCTTGCTAGAATGGCGGCGGCTTATCTCTAAGAAGAGATGTGATGGTTGTGCTCATTCGAAAGAAGATGATTACAATGAGTCTCTCAAGGAATTTTTACAATAAACAGGAACTCCAAAAACCCTAGACATCCAAAAACCTAACCCTAGGAGATGAAGCGCCAAAAGTCATGTGGGCCCCATTTGGGTAAGTTAGTAAATCAACTTCCCGTGGTCATAACTTTTGCATATGATCTTCATTTTAAGCGCACGATAGCTCATTGGAAAGGTCTACTCAAGGAATACACATGTTTCCTCTAGGAATCCCTACACATATTGATTGTGGCGAGCCCTAAAAACATTTTTTAGGGCCTTAAAACGACCCCGGAAGTTAGGGACCCGAAAAGTAGGAAAAAACTACCGAACTGGAAAAATGCCAAAATGAGCCAGTTGGAATAGGTGGGAGGCCACCGAAATCCATATGGAAAATTATGCTCCTGTTCCACTACCCTCTTCCCCCCTGCAACCACCCTCGGTCCCGGCTCCTCTGGAAGACACCTCCGCCCACTTGGAAGAACCACCGAGCCAACAACACTCCTTCTTGGAATGTGCCTCATGCGCCAGATTTCGAGATGCAATGGCGATATTGCATGATTTGGTGTTCGTGATGTGCCAAGATGTGGATGACCTGCGCTTCCGCTTGGAACTTCTGAATAAGAGAGGGAAAAAAGTTCTCCAAATGCTCTCCACTCTGGACGACCCTCATCACTCCCCAGAACAGGCCTCCGGTGCACCAATGACCTCAATGACGGTCATGGCTCCGACTATCCAGGTGCCAGTAGTGGACAACTTGGAAAAAAATGACAGATAGAATGCATGAGAGACGACATCTGCACAATTGTTAGACTGCATGGTTATTTTTGTCTATCATTTACGTTTCTACAAGTGTCATTTTGGGATGAATGCAATGTCTAAAACAATGTTTTATTTTTTCTTGTTAAAAGTCAGTCTTAGGTTTTCTAGAAGGCTAGACAAGTCTGAACGAATCGGTTTCCCCATGGGGCAATTATGTTCCAGTTATTTAAATACTGTTTTTTTTTCCCAGTTTTTAGAAACAAGCTGAATTGGTTTCCCTTTGGGTCAATTCAACGCTCATAGTCCCTTGACACTCATGACACTACTGTAATTTTTTTATCTTGAAAGGTAATATATACACACTTATTTAAAAAAAAAAAACAATAATTTTGCTTGATCAGAAATTGTTGAAATTAGATATTTTAATTGTTAAATTTGTACATTAGTAATGTTCCAAAATATTTTTAGGATCAATTCAATTTCATTCAAAAATACACTTTAAGAAACAAAATGTTATTTCACTAACAATTATATAACCAAATTTCAACCATAATCATTGGAAGTAATAAAAAACATAGACTAAGCTAAATTATTATAAATATAAAAGAGTAAGTGGAAAACTTAATATTTTATTATTTTAGATTAAAATAAATTTTAATTTAAAAAAAATATAATTTAAATTTTATCACTTATATCAAGTGTAATTTTCTTTTAATTCTATTTTTTTTTGTTTTTTAAATTAAATTTATCCACTTATTCATTAAGTAATTAAATTAAATTGAATATTATTGTGATGTTGATGTGAATGGGCTTAGCCCATACTTAATAGAGGCCGTGGGCGTCATATTTCTTTTTGTTGAGGGTTCCAGAGTTTGGTTAATTGGAATTATAGATGATTTTAGGGGTTAAATTTGATCAATGGGCTAATTTTTCATGGATTTTCCAAAAATAAAATAGCCAATTTCCATTTTTTTCTAAAAACAATTCACCTAAATTCCATAGAATAAAATATTTTACCTTAAAAATTGCCAAAACATTTCCAAAATTTTATAAAAACTATATAAAATCCTTAGAAATTTGAATATTTTTACAAAACTATAACCATTAAAGAGTACTAAAATTAGTACATTTTTTCTATATTTTAATATAAATTTCTATCTTTAAAATTATCCTCTACAATTTTCAAATTTCTCCAAAAATATAAGTTAAAGATTTTATCTATTTAAATTTTAATTAAATTTTTAATAACATAAATAAAATTAGATTAAGATTTTATGATATTATTTCATTATAATACAACTCTAATCATAATTTATGTCAAATTCTTATCAAATTTGTAATGTATTCATTTCCATACCATATCTCATTCTCTTGATCCCACCCTTTGTTGATCCCATTTCACTTGTTTAGTTGTTTCATTTGTTTTCAATAAAATTGATTTGAAAATCATTAATCTCATAACCAAACCCATTGAGATATAGAAAATTTGGCATGTTCCGACTTTTCATAGAGATTCCAAATTCGATTTGATAAGGAAAAAATACTTAAAGAAAAAATCTTGTACGGATAAAATACAGAAGTAGGTTACATATAAAGTTAAAACCATGTATTTTTTAAATTCTAAAAAATTAAAAAATATATATCAATCATTGAATATATTGATGTGACATTGATCATTCATTAAAAGCAACTTGAAACATAATTTAAATTTAAAACAAAACATATCATATATCATTGATTATTCGACTCTCGAGGGTGATCTCAATTTTCCGCCCCAAATCCATAAATCATGATTCGAAGTATCAAGGCTGGGGAGTATATTTATAACAGTTCATAACTTCATTATAATGAATTTTCAAACATTACAGGTGGACCAGTTGTGCTCGAAGCCCAAAATTTTCAAACATTATAGGTCAGTAGGAGTCCTCGGAGGCCGTATCTGTACATAGTCGAATGTTTGAAGAATTTCATATGCATTCAAAATTTCCGTACAGGAAACCCCAATTCGGGCGAATTATGCTACTGTGATTTTTAGAGCCTTTGATGTTGGCGTCCAAGCTCACAATATTCTAGTGATGGTTAAACTTAGGTGCGATATTCACACTTTGATCTTCATTTCTTCAACGACTCATAGTAATCATGGCCATGATCTCTAAGCATATCTCTGCCACCGATGACGACCAACAAGTAGGGAAACAACACCTCTTCCATCTTGGGCACTTTATCACTCCAAAGTTTGTTGAATGGATGATCTCTGTTACTATCCACCGGGTGCGAGATCTACCAACACGAATCTCTTAGTTGCAGAGTGAGAAATACATTGGGTGGGAACTCGTTCTCTGATCATGTGTTTTTCTCCATGCCAAAGGCAAGTCCAAATGGAATGTGAACCTCTACATGTAGAAGACACACCAATTGATTTCCAAAACGCCCAATCAGAGTTGCACTGACATACTTTACAGATTTTACAGAGATCACATACTAAGAGAATATTACAGGGATTTGTGGAATGAGGTTAGAATCAGACCTATGCAACAAATTCAAGAACTTATCAACGTAATCACTGTGCACAAGGTTCCAAGATGTAAGTAGAGATGATTCTAGATCATTGCCATGAAGTCATCCATGAGCTGGATTAGCTTCCTCCACACTCGCAATTGGTGGTGACTTCAAGTTTTCCATACCTTGAGGTCAGAATTGCCCTCTGTGAGTAAGAAACTCCTGAAGATACTCTTCTGCATAATTACACCACGTTTCCACCTTGAATTCGCATTCATAGCTAGAATCACAAAGCCAATAGTTGCATCTATTAATGTAACTAGTGCAAATTTCAAACTTATTTCACCATAGGCGTTAGATTAATTACGTCGAAAGGCGTACATCTATTGACAATGGGCACAATTAATCACCTTTTAATCTAAAATTCTAATCTTATGGATAACAATTGAAGATGTTGGCATATTCTTAGTCGTACTCTCTAATCAATGGATAAAATTTAATGCTTATAACTTCCTTGCATTTCTGAATACTTTCGTTACCTTGTTTACTTTTTCACATTTACTTAATATGATTAAGAAATTACTTCTCTAACCATTCATTGACAGGTTAACTAATTAAGAAAAATTAATATGTATAAAACTTTGCATTGCCACGTTCCTTGAGATTAAGCGTTTGTAGCTAGACGCAGTGGTAGCTGGACGCAGTGGAAGCTGGGCGGAGTTTTAGTGGCCGATACCTTTCGACGTTCTCCAACCGTGAGTCGGCTGTGCTAGTGTCATTCCATCTACCCCAGTAAAACAAACCAGGACTACTAGCAAGTTGTTTTGTTTATATAAACGTCATACTGCTTTCCACATGAAATTCAAGCTCCACCTGTGCTTAACCTATAGCTCACTCCACTATCCATGCCTAGTTTTATGTGATTAAACAACACCACTGAAATCCACTCTTGGTGTTGCAAAAATACTATTCACTCAACGTATCGGGTGACATCTCACACGGATACCATTGTTAGGGACCTAATCTCCCTAACCCCTCACGTAGGTAGAATGATATGTTTTCTATGTAATAGTATAAATAGGAGTAGAAGGCATGGGGAAGTTTTGTCTTGAGAATTATTTTCTAATTGAGCTCTTCTTAGCTGGAGGTTTCCCCCTCGAAGAGGCAAGTGAACTTGAATTTCTATAAATAAAGGTATCATTTTTGGTGTTATTGTTCTCTATCTTTTTCTCTTTCTGTTGGTATTTGTCATAATAATTATGTTTCTACTCTGCAAAATCCATTGAGTACCTTACAAGTGGTATCAAAGCACTTTCCTCTGTATAATTTTAGACAATTTTTTTTAGGCTAGGGACATGTATTGCTAGTGTACTTAAAGCATAATGATCTATCATTCAATGGGTAAATATGCAGTTGGTGAATACTGAACGCAAGAAATACAATCAATTTCATGGGTTACTTGAAACACATTGTTTCACCTTGTTGGAAACCTATGTAACCCTTGTTGGTACCCCTTCGAGTAGTACTGCATTAGACATTACTTGTGCATGGCCTTTCACTCATGTACCCTTGGGTATATAGGGAGTCCCATGGGTCTCCTAAAACCAACTATAGATCATCTTATTGGTCGTGTGATTGCTATAGTGCCACTGAGAAAAACACTCGAGAATATGACTCTCCTGCACCTGGGTAATAGGGTAGTATGACTAAGGGTACATTTGAGCCTCCTTAGTTGGTTCCCTGAGATATTGGGACGAGTATTGTTATTGGACCCTGTTGGTATATTAGAGAGCTATAACATAGGGAAAACCCTTGTCCGCGGGAACCCTCAAAACCATAACCCTTGTTTCTAGAACAAAACAAAACAACAAAGGAGAACTTTTTAGTGCAACCGTGCCTCCTGCATGTAGGTTGTGAAATTCCTACACAATTTTTCTTGTTAACAATTTGGGCTTTAAGTCACTACAATATTATTTAGGCTAGAGTATAACTCCGCAGGAGTTAAAAAAAAACAAGTATAGTGGTCTCATTGGCACTCTTATTTAGGACCTATACCATTGGAATCCCCTCTTCTCCCTAATCATAGTGGTATCTATCACTTCTAAGCCTTTTTTTCTATGGACCAACCCACCCTCCCCAACACCCTTATTTTTGGACATTTCTTATCATATTCCTCTCTTCACACTAATTGCAGTGATACCCCTCACCCATAACCATTTTCTTTGTTGACCCACCAGCCCCATTCTTGTCACTTCCCTCCACCATGGACCAATCCCACAACCAAGACCTTGACAATAACATCAATGCCCTATCCAACGACATCACCAAGAACCCGACTGAAATTAAATAACTCAACGTCAATATTAATACCCTCATTTCCACCATCCATTCCACCATCAATGAAAAAATGGAATCCCTCTCTAAACACATGAAAATAAACCTTCAATCCTTTGTTGACCAGATGCGCGACTTGATGAATCAATCCATGGGCCCTACCTCCTCTGAACAACCTTATAACCCAAAAAGAATTAATTCCTCCAATTCCATGCCCTTTCATTCCAACCCTCATCATCATGAACTTCGTCTTCCCAAAGTGGATGTGAATCTATTTGATGGATCAGATCCCATGGGCTAGGTCACTCAAATGGAACATTATTTCTCCCCGCACGAGATTACTGATGACTTGGCCAAACTTTGTATCGGTGTCCTTTATTTGGATCATGAACGTTGGAAATGGTGGAAATGTCATAAAAATTCACACTGAGGGTATCGTGATTGGACTTAGTTTGTTGCAGATCTTTTTGAACGCTTTGACAATGACACATATCATTTGGGTTGTTTGACAAGATGAAACAATCTAGCATAGTGGAATAATATATCACAACCTTTGAGCAATTGGCTTTTAGAACATACGACATGTCTAACACCTTCTTTTGGGAATGATTTATTATTGGCTTGATGAATGACATTCGAGCTCATGTTCTAATGGCTCACCCCCAGATTTGGATGGAAGCTACTCAACGTGCCAAGGAAGCACTACAGATAATCTCTTCCTAAAACAAAAAACTCTCCTTTATTCCTCGCCCTTAACCCACCAATATAGCCCCTCCTTCCACTCCTCTCAAGATCCATAAATTAACCTACACAGAAATGGTTGAATGCCAACTTAAGGGTCTTTGCTATAATTGTGATGAAAAATATTTTATAGGGCACAAGTGTAAGGAAAAAAAGATTTTTATGACCATTTCTAAGGATGTTTTTGACGAGGATGTCGATGTTCCCCATGCTGAAGAGCTACCCCAAGCCGATGATCATAACCCACCCTTTGATCCACCAAAAGTTGAATCGATTATCTCATTGAATGCCCTCACTAGTCTTTTTTCTTCCCAAACCCTCAAGTTAATTTCCTATATTAATCATACGAAAGTCATTATCCTAGTCGATAGTGGCAACACACATAATTTTATTCATTGTTGCATTGCTCAAGAGACCATATGCTATATCCACGCAGTCAAAAATTTTCAAATCATGATAGATGATGGTGGTTCCATGAAATGTGGGGGGGGGTTATGAAAATGTGTGCCTACAAATTGGTCAGTAACCCCTGAAATATTATATGTTTTGTATCGACATGGGTGGTGCACAATGGGCCCCATCACCATGGATTTTAAGGAATTAACCACGCAATTCTAACATTATGGACAAAAATATAAGTTCCAAGGCATCATGCCAGGCTCCCCTAAGATCATTAGTTCCTAATGAATGGAAAAACTACTCAAAAAAGGTCTTTGTAACATTATTTTCCAACTCCATCCCATTCAAGCAGTTGAGACCCCCTCACCTATTTTGCATATCGACCTCCAATCTATGTTATCCCAACACCAATTTGTTTTTAACAATCCCCAAGGACTTCTCCCTTCCCGTGGTGCACATGATCATTACATTCCCCTTGTCCCTAACAATCTTCCTCCCAATGTTCACCCTTATTGTTATCCCTTTTCCCAAAAAAATGAAATTGAGAAAATTGTTCACTAATTGATAGTGGTGGGTGTTATATGTCATAGTACCATCCATTATTCTTATCTTGTAGTCAGGGTACTTGTTATCCCCATTTCCTAGGGATAACTAAGGAGACGATGTCTCGAGGCCCTCAGGTTGCAGACATGAAGTACCGAGAGACAACTATCTGACAACGTCCACTTGCACAGACATAGGCCCGCCTCACCACCACAAGTATTAGGTTCATCAAGAGGGTATCCACCACATCAATTGGCTTCCGAAATACATTGGATCTTTCTCCATGAGGTACAATCCAGGTATCATGGTAAGTGTCATTTCAATATTTGAGGAATTTGAGTTTGTTTCATTTGAAACTGCTTTTGATTATATAATGCCTGCTTGGAAATTATTCTCTTTTCCCTATTTCACCTTGGTGGTTGACATTATGACCTAGTAAGTGGTCACCCTTAGGGATATTTTTTCTATTGAGAGGTCCCCTTGATAGGTCATCATACCATTCCCAACCATACTTGCCACTTTCCACACTTCATCCTCTCATCTCCTTATCTTTTGGGTTTTTTGGGTGTACTAACCCAAGAAGGGATTGTCCCTCATTTCATGGGAAGAATGATCTAGGTGGATATCGATGGCCACCCATATTTTCCAACGAGATCAAAAAAAAATTCTGGCAATTTTGGTAATTTACTATTTTTAGCAATTTTTCACTTTCGGAGCCGTTTTGAGGCCCTAAACGACGTTTTTTGGGAAAACAGGGAGATATATATATTTTCCTTTGATATTTCCTCTAAAATGAATCTCCTTGACGATACCTTTCGAACAGGCTATCATACGCCTAAAACAGAGATCGTATGCAAAAGTTACGACCCCGAGAAGTTGATGTACTTGTTGATTAAGGTTGGTTGTCATTGATGTCAACCCTTGAAGAAAGATCCACATCATAAAGGTTTGGGTAATGGACCCAATATTCTTTCATGTAAATATTACTAATTATTTTCTTGTCATGGTTGATAAGAGGTAAATATGGATGAACTCCAAAGTGGTCCCCTTATGGTGAAAGCCCTCACAGGAAGATGCTTTGCAGAGTAAGAGAACCCATGCTTAATTGTGGAATAATGAGATGAAGGAAAATGAATTTTTCAGGTAAACTATCTTATATGGATAGTGGTTGTCATTCCATTTCCGGTGGTATGTGGAACGTCACATAACTCCTCATGGTTAGAGAGTTATGGCCATGAAAAGTTGGAGACCTCGGGTTTAGGTAATGGACTCAAGTTTGTTTAATGGATAACGGTATGAGTTATGATATATTTTCAGATAATACTATTCTATATGGATATTTCATGTCATTCCATTTTTGGTGGTATGTGGAACGTCACATAACTCCTCACGTTTTGAGAGTTATGGCCTTACGAAGTTGGAGGACCCTCATATGTCATCTAGAAGCCCCAAAAGGTCAAAGTAGTCAAAGTGGTTTAAGAGATTTAAAAGGTAAATAATAAAGTGAA
>SNQJ01S0088577.1:41402-52432 GCA_010110895.2 Picea sitchensis
CATGTCGATAACGTGGCCAGCAATAAAATTGGCAGCCTTCCTTCTTAACTATCCATCCATTTATATCTTCTTTAAACGGTAGCGCTGTCGGTGGCGGTACATGCATTTCCTCAGGTAACGATAGCGATATCTCATCGAAACAACTCGTTTTCCGACACCTCACCATGGACTAGGAACAGCTTTCTGTCCAGCTGATAAATTAAATATTTGAAATTTCAACGGCAATGTATGTGTGCGAATGTACATGATCGAATCTTAGGTAGAAGCGTCTAACTAGTCTAACCATATCATTAACTTTTATTGTATTTTCATATTACAAATAATAGTATTATTTAGCCATTTTCAATAATAACAAGAATAATGCTTCAAATTTACAATGTTAAAATTTTAATATGTAAAGTTTAATTTTCTATATGTATTTTCAATTTTGTTTCTCATTTTCTAAGCCTATATTTATGGATATTAAAGTTTTAATATTGTGTTAAATATATTCATATAATTATTAGTACAAATTAAATTAGTAATTTTGATATTGTAGTTGTTGCAATAGGAGCAATGTTATCCTCCACTAAAGTTGTTCTCCATTGACCTTCAATTTTATTGAAATAAGATTTTAAATGTATCATTATCTGGATACATTGTAATCTAAAATATCATTGTAATATAAAAAATAAATAATCTAAAATATTTTTTTAATATATATTATTATCCCTCACAACTTCTGCAAATTTCGAGGAAACTTATACTCGTTCCACACACTCGTATTCATGTTTCCATAGTTCTCATGCTCAAGAAACTATTTAAATCCTTAAAAAACATTCTTAAATTATATTAAACTTTTTATTTGAAAATGAAAAAATAAAATTTATAAAATGTTAACTTTATTATTATTATTATTATTTTTTTTAACTCAAACTAAAATTGTATTAACTTTCAAAAAAAAAAAAAAGGTGATGTGCCGAAGCCAACAACAATTACATACTATGTTTCTAATCTTGCCATAACAGATTTCAGTGGTTAGGTCTATTGACAGAAAGAGATAAACCAGTCAAAAGTTCCAAGTTATCTTATAGGTTGCTTGCTTGGAAAACTAACACATAAAACAATTAATTCTAAAAATCATTCTGATCTTCCTGCTCCTCGTCATCATGATGTATACTAGTTTCTTCAATCTCCATCGAGACGTGACTTTGGACAACTATTTTTACCTATTTTCCTTTCCATGCACAGAACTTTGTGTACCCAGGTTATAGATTCTCCAGGCATTGAGACGCAATGCTATCCTTTAGTCTTCCACATTCTGCCTCAAGAAGATCAATTTTGAACTTTTGGGTGAGAATATTTTTTGTTAATTTGGTAGATAGAGCGAGGATGGTGCTATTGTTAGCATAAATAAGCTCCTCATGCTTGCACATAGTCTTCTTGTGCTATCATATATTGTCCCCCGCCATTGCAAACCAAGTAATGTTCCCCAGGGTAATTATTTTGTCTTGAAACTATTAACTCGACTTCCTAAAGCTTGAGTGGTGCATGTTAGCATTCTGTAATTCCCAGAGGTTGTCAAGGGCAGAAGAAATTGACAGAGGTAACTTGCTAAAACCACTTTTAAAATTGGGATCTAGCCTTGCCAGTTTCAAAGAGGGATCTCTCTGTATGATTTAGAGTTGTTTGAATTTTAAATATTAGGCTAGTTAAAATAATCTGAGTTTGTTTGTTTGTTTATAAAAATTGACTGAAGAATTGCATTAAACTTCCATTGGGCTATGGGGTCTATATTAAATATTAGGATCAGATACAGTTTTTATGAGGTTCCTTCACAAGGTGAGGTAGTGAGACCATTGGATCTATTAGAGTTAAATGGGATGAAAAAGATAGAACATATGAGAAGGTCAACCAAGCAAAGAAGAAATTACGAATTCCTTTACTTAATATCAAACGAATAACATGTAGATCACTAAAAGAACAGAAACAGAGTGCACAAGACAAATTATGTTCATTAACTTCATTTTAATGATTAGAAACATAAAACATAATGATTACAAAGAAATATAAACATCATCAACATTCAAACGCAAGAATCCTGTGAATAGCCTTTTTATTACTAGTCGATCCTTTTGAAAATATTACACAGATAGCTCCTTAGGCGCAAAAATCAACCCCCAATACTTCGAAGTCAGAAATATTTATACAACAATTACATCTGATCCTGTCATTAATGACTAGGATCTGGTGGAGGAAAAATCTAACTAACTAGATTACAAATTACAAAATAATAGGAATGATGGTGATCTATTCGAATCATTGGCGTTGATTCTCGAGGAAGTAGTTGATGATTCATCACTTTGACTTGACTGTCTTCTTCTTGTTGACTCGGAAATCCACCTCACCTTTACTCAAGTAAAGAGCACATGTCTTCCCATCTCTTTTGACCAGGAATGGAAAACTTGATCGACGTTCTATAGATTTCGTCCATTTCAATGTATTTGGCAAAGGTAGGACTTGTGATGAAAATGTATCTTATCTCATGTTGGATGCTCAAGTCCAACTGTAAAGTTTCTAATCAATCCTTGCCAATAATTCTCCCTTGTATCCCTGCGAATTTAGAACCATCCTTTGCCACTGTGTTGATCTTATGTTTGTAGTCTGAGAGTGTGATGAGCTTATCATTTATCACTAGTAATCCAGGGAGTCCCTTTGTTGGCACAAGGGGCAGACCCAGGGTTCAACGCTCAAGAGCGCACCAACAAAACCCTAACTATCGACCCTTTCGGAAACACTTGTGAAGCATATGAAGTCCCACCTGAGGTAGAGGCAGGGGTGGTTGCAAGACTCAGATGTTTGCAACCTTAGCTGGGACACAGATCTATGATTATAGCACTTAGCAATTATCTAGGAAGGTTTATCTATCAATATTCAACCCTTACAGCACTTCGTAGATAACAGAGAGCATCGTAGTATATACTTAGATTCAAGAAGACTTAGAACTTACATACAACAAGATAGATTGGATTCACCAGATCAGACACTAAGCATCTTATATATCAGATCAAACATTCATTCCTATCTCAGAAGTACAAAGCATAACTGAATCTATTTAATCACATCAAGCACTTAGCCAAGAAGGAGATAAACACATTAGGTCAAAGAACAGAGAACAATACATACAGTTACCATGGTTCACCCCCACCCTGGGGCTACATCCACAAAGTCTTCTTCTTTATATTATCTCGGTCAAGCGGTTATAGCACAGAGCTTTAATGACCCTTACTTCACACAGGACAAAAGATCTTCGTAGCTTGCTAGATCCTTCTTCCTTGCACTTCAGCACAAAACTACAACAACTTGCACTTATCTTTTCAAACTCCTTACTATCATGCACAGATCACTTGCAATATAAATCCGATCACACAGATCCAGTTACTAGCACTAATACTTTAGCTATACATCACATAGATGTACTACTCCTTTCTTCTTACATTGCATAAGTATCTATTTATAGATTACAAAATGGGCCTAAGCGTGGGTAAAACCATAGGCCGACATCCCTTTCCCGTTACATTAACCCAAAACCCTAAAGGGTCCCAAAAATAGGTTTTGTTTTCCTAATTCCTACTTCGCATTGCGCTCCATCTTTGACTAGCTTTCGCAGTCCCAAAAATGGTCAACTATGACCAAGTATTCTTCAAAACTTGGTCAAGGGACAACAAGCCCCCAACACTCACCTGTGACTCATCCCAAGTCACACTGGTCTGATCAATTCCACCTCGAATGCCTCGATCTTGTCTCGAGCTTCTTCGACCTGCTGCAGTGCGACAACCTCTTGCTTAGTGAATTCCTAGATCACTGTTTCATTGAGCAGTCCTTCTAGGCGTTGTTCTGCAGTGATGACAACCTGTTCAAGTTCAGTTCGTTGGCTTTCAAGTTCAGTGAATAGTTGGCATGCCTTTTCTTGGATTGGATGAAGTTGTTGGGAAACTTCCATCACTTTACTTTGCAGTGTATGTACCTGTTGTTGGGTTGTGCATTGTTCTTTGAACCTCTTCATTCTTTCGACTGGGGTCAAAGTCTTTATCTGGGCCTATAGCGTGTCTTCATGCTTCTTTGCTTTTGGGAGTTGTGCCTCTAATCTTTGTAATTATGGATTCTCTGCGAGGGTTTCATAAGTCTGGGCGCTTCTAGCGCTTAGCTGCTTGCATTCCAGGGAAAAGGTTTTTAATCGACTAACTGCGCTTCGAGCAATGGCCTCTCTTAGATCTCTTATTTCTTGGGGGGTCTCGGGCACAGTGCGGAGCTCCAGATCTGTGATGCGTTGTTGGAGTTGCTGAATTACTTCTTCCAATTGGGTCACCTGCTATGGGAGACAGTCTTCCATCTTCACTTCTATGACCGTTACAGAGTGAAGTGCTTTGTGAACCCTTTCCTGTACTTCAAGTTGCTCTGCTAGCAACTGTGCCTTTTCCTCGTCCCACTTCGCTTTCAGGGAAAGATTTTCTCGTTCAACCTCACTCTGTTGTTCTAAAAGTGCTTTATGTGCTTGCATCAAAGCCTGGGTGGCTCGTGTTGTGTCTTCTTGAGCTCGTCGAAGGCGAGCTTCGACTTGATCAACGATCTGGTGTAGATGAGTGGGCTCATCGCCTGTTCCTGGTGTTCCTCTTATCAAGGGCATTGTAGAAACTGCTCGACTAGACTGAAGTGCCTGCTTCACTTCTTGGAGTTCTACCTTGATTCGGTTGAATACCTCCTCCTTCTTTTCTTCTTGCTTTTCTGCAAGCTCTAGTGAAACATCATTCAACGCACCAATTAAGAAGTCAAAGTCATCCGGGGTAAGGGTAGTTTTAAGCGTGGTCTAGGTGGCCTTAGATTTCTTTCGGGAGGAAGGCTTTGGTGGTGTAATATTTATTTTCATGGAGGCATCCTCCTCCTCTCTAGGTGGAGTAACCTCGTCTTTGTTTTTCTCAACTTTCGTGCTGCCTAGATCGTCACCATCACCTCCCTGCGCAGGTGAGATCGAAGTAGTCTTCGTGGACGTTCTAGGGATATCTTCAACTTCGTCATCCTTCTTAGTCTTGCTTGGCCCAGGTGTATTCGGCATAGCTTCAAGGCTTTCCTCGTCGGACATGTCTGTGGGGTCTGCTGCAACAAGGAGGTCTGCCGACCATTCCTTAGTAATCTCCTCCAAGTCATCTTCTATCAGCTTGTAGTAGGATTGGAGCTGTTGTTTATGCTCATCACCGCACGTTGTAATATAGTTGAAGTGGCGGTCCGCACTGAATTTCATCAAAGGTCTAAACCTATGAAGTACGTTTGGGGTGATTCGCAGTGTAGACTGAATTGCATTCTTCAGTTGGTTGAAATAGGTGTGGAAGACAGCATTGGACTGCCACTACTTGTTCATGTCGCTGGAGTACCACAACGTACAGAACTTCGCGGCTAATGGTTTGAAAGGTTCGATCTTCATAAAAGTGGCTCCCTCTGGCAGTTCCCATGTGATGAAAGTGATGAGTATGAGAAACCAACTAAAGTGGAACTCATACCCTTGGTCTTGCGCTCCTCAGCAATCCATCTCTAACTAGTTTACAAGATACTGTTCCCAATTCATCTATAGTCCCTCCGCACACTTCCCTACGAGGTCAACTATGAAGCCAGTCACCTGTGTTGGTCTATTCTTACGAACTAACTTGCCCGCGATCAATTGACAGGCAAGGCACACTGCGCCACTCTGGATAGAGGCTACCTTGTAGCCTCGCGTACCCTTCTCTACATCGCCATAAGTTTATTTTATCCACTGTGCTAGTTCTCGGTATGAGGTCTTTCCTGGGTAAACGTCCTGTGGGTCAGGGTCTTGCATGGTAAGCCCTGTGATCCAATTGATCAGAGTCGAATCCACAGTGATGCGGCGGTCCAACCATAAGTATCCGCCACGGTAGTAAGATATCAACAACTTGACACATGTGTTGACTTTCTGGTGTCTATCGAAGTGAGGGATCTTCATTACGTTGAGTAGTGTGGACAGTGCGAGGTTTTGGGTTCAGGACTGGGGGACAATATTAGGATTTCTTCCTTTGGTCTTGGTTAAGTACTTGTGCGAAGATAACATGTTATAGGTTTTGCGATCTCCAAGGTTAAAATCTTTAAATTTCAGTGCTGCGAGCTTATCCTGTTCAACACGTACTGCGCGCACCCCTTTCGGAAGATACGCGGTGATCAAGGTGTACTCAAAGTCTCTAGGTACACTGTCGCGGTTAATCTTGTCGCTCAAAGGTGGTATGTAAACTGACATAATGCGTGGGATCAACTTGGCGTTTGCAATATCATCTATGTGCTTTGTTCTTGTCTTGGTCGTGGTTCTGGAAGGTCCTACTTTATTTTAAAAATTATTAAGTAAAAAAACTTAATAATACCCACTTTATGCTTGTGGATATGAAAAACTTTTAATGCATGTATGTTTTCCTTCAAGTCCAGACTAAACATGAAAGTCTAATAATTCAATACCCTATCCATGACAAGCCTCTGCTTCCGTCTCTTGTTGCTATCAACAAACCATATCATTGACTTTTATTGTATTTTCATATTACAAGAATAGTACTATTTAGGGTTTTTCAATAATAACAAGAATAATGCTTCAAATTTACAATGTTAAAATTTGAATATGTAAAGTTTGATTTTCTATATGTATTTTCAATTTTGTTTCTCATTTTCTAAGCCTATATTTATGGATATTAAAGTTTTAATATTGTGTTAAATATATTCATATAATTATTAGTTCAAATTAAATTAGTAATTTTGATATTGTAGTTGTTGCAATAGGAGCAATGTTATCCTTCATTAACGTTGTTCTCCATTGACCTTCAATTTTATTGAAATAAGATTTTAAATGTATCATTATCTCGATACATTGTAATCTCAAATATCATTGTAATCTAAAAAAAAATTATTCTAAAATATTTTTTTAATATATATTATTATCCCTCACAACTTCTGCAAATTTGAGGGAAACTTATACTCGTTCCACACACTCGTATTCATGTTCCCATAGTTCTCATGCTCTGGAAACTATTTAAATCCTTAAAAAACATTCTTAAATTATACTGAACTTTTTATTTGAAAATGAAAAAATAAAATTTATAAAATGTTAACTTTATTATTATTTTTTTGACTCAAACTAAAATTGTATTAACTTTCAAAAAAAAAGTGATATGCCGAAGCCAACAACAATTACATAGTATGTTTCTATTCTTACCAAAAACATAACACATTTCAGTGGTTAGGTCTATTGACAGAAAGAGATAAACCAGTCAAAAGTTCCAAGTTATCTTATCGGTTGCTTGCTTGGAAAACTGACCCATGAAACAATTAATTCTAAAAACCATTCTGATCTTCCTGCTCCTCGCCATCATGATGTATACTAGTTTCTTCAATTTCCATCGAGACGTGACTTTGGACAACTATTTTTACCTATTTTCCTCTCCATGCATAGAAATTTGTGTAACCAAGTTATTTGATGCAAGGGAAAGATTCTCAAGGCATTGAGACGCAATGATATCCTTCAGCCTTCCACATTCTACCTCAAGAAGATCAATTTTGAACTTCCGGGTGAGAATCAGGCTTATTTGATTAAAATTATAGGTATAATAAGCATGCCCATTTTTTGTTAATTTGGTGGATAGAGCGAGGATGGTGCTATTGTTAGCATAAATAAGCTCCTCATGCCTGCACATAGTCTTCTTGTGCTATCATATATTGTCCCCTGCCATTGCAAACCAAGTAATGTTCCCCAGGGTAATTATCTTGTCTTGAAACTATTAACTCAACTTCCTAAAGCTTGAGTGGTGCCTGTTAGCACTCTGTAATTCCCAAAGGTTGTCAAGGGTAGAAGAAATTAATAGAGGTAACTTGCCAAAACCACTTTTAAAATTGGGATCTAGCCTTGTCAGTTTCAGAGAGGGATCTCTCTGTATGATTTAGAGTTGTTTGAATTTTAGATATTAGGCTAGTTAAAATAATCTGAGTTTGTTTGTTTGTTTATAAATATTGGCTGAAGAATTGCATTAAACTTCCATTGGGATATGGGGTCTATATTAAATATTAGGATCAGATACAGTTTTTATGAGGTTCCTTCACAGGGCGAGGTAGTGAGACCATTGGATCTATTAGAGTTAAATGGGATGAAAAAGATAGAACATATGAGAAGGTCAACCAATCAAAGAAGAAATTAAGAATTTCTTTACTTAATATCAAACGAATAACATGTAGATCACTAAAAGAACAGAAACAGAGTGCAAGAGACAAATTATGTTCATTAACTTCATTTTAATGATTAGAAACATAAAACATAATGATTACAGAGAAACATAAACATCACCAACATTCAAACGCAAGAATCCTGTGAATAGCCTTTTTATTACTGGTCAATCCTTTTGAAAATATTACACAGATAGTTCCTTGGGCGTAAAAATCAACCCCCAATACTTCGAAGTCAGAAGTATTTATACAACAATTACATCTAATCCTGTCATTAATGACTAGGATCTACTGGAGGAAAAATCTAACTAACTAGATTACAAATTACAAAATAATAGGAATGATGGTGATATATTCGAATCATTAGAGTTGATTCTGGAGGAAGTAGTTGATGATTCATCACTTTGACTTGACTGTCTTCTTCTTGTTGACTCAGAAATCCACCTCACCTTTACTCGAGTAAAGAGCATAGGTCTTCCCATCTCTTTTGACCAGGAATGGAAACCTTGATCAACTTTCTGTAGATTTCGTCCATTTCAGTGTATTTGGCAAAGGTAGGATTTGTGATGAGAATGTATCTTATCTCATGTTGGATTCTCAAGTCCAACTGTAAAGTTTCTAATAAATCCTTGCCAATAATTCTCCCTTGTATCCTTGCGAATTTAGAACCATCCTTTGCCACTGTGTTGATCTTATGTTTGTAGTCTGACAGTGTGATGAGATTATCATTTATCACTAGTGATCTAGAAGTCCCTTTGTTGGCACAAGGGGCAGACCCAAGGTTCAACGCTCAAGAGCACACCAACAAAACCCTAACTATCGACCCTTTCAGCAACACCTGTGAAGCATATGAAGTCCCACCTGAGGTAGAGGCAGGGGTGGTTGCAAGACTCAGATGTCTGCAACCTTAGCTGGGACACAAATCTGTGATTATAACACTTAGCAATTATCTAGCAAGGTTTATCTATCAATATTCAACCCTTACAGTGCTTCACAAATAGCACAGAGCATCACAGTATATACTTAGATTCAAGAATACTTAGAACTTAGATACAACAAGATAGATTGGATTCACTAGATCAGACACTGAACATCTTATATATCAGATCTAACATTCATTCCTATCTCAGAAGCACAAAGCATAACTAAATCTACTTAATCACATCAAGCACTTAGCCAAGAAGGAGATAAACACATTAGGTCAAAGAACAAAGCACAATACACACAGTTACTATGGTTCACCCCCTGNGATTCTCGGAGGCTGCTTTAAGATGGGGTGTGAACTTCTTGCACTGTACTCATTATTAGGGTGCGAACATGTTCTTAAAGGGGAAAAAGATAAGAATCTCGAACCTTCTAGAAGGGTGAGTTGGCTTTCGAATGGTTATTCAGGTGCTGACATTCCAGATATATTGGGATCATTCCCTATCCAAGTAACTAATATATCTTCTCCTATATATTGAGGGGATTGCTCATGGAAAGGGTTAAGCAAACAAGCAGCAAGCTAGTTAGAGATTGATTAGAGAATTAGTGCAAGATTGTATGGAGAACTGATGCTACAACAACAAGAGACAACAGCAAGGTCATCACAAGTGGTTGATTTTCTTCATGCATGAGCAAGTGTGTGTGTCAGAGCCAGGAGCCATCGAAAGGAGAACTATGACATCAAGGCTTAGGTTATAAGTTTCACTTTCAATTAATTCAATACAACAATATGTCCCTTTCCCATAAAGATGATGTCACTTTATTACATAATTCCTTGATCATATGTATAGACTAGTCATTGAATATCTTAATTTGCCTTTACTTCGATTGGTTCATTTTGTTGTGATCTGGACGGGACGAGAGCATTGGAGCGAAGCTTGGAACAACAGAGATCTGAGGAAAGAGTTCATAAGGTATGTCCATAACCCTTATCTCTTAGTTCATTCAATAGGCTAGAGCTAGGGAAAGTGTATTATTTTGTCCTGTTTTGTTCTAGATCCAGGTGGATCTAGGGAGATCGGTTTGTGTCCGCACTCACAGATTTATCCTATAACAAAATTGACGAGTCCACTAGGGAACTATTCCCTTTGTTCTTTATGGTTTTTGAATTTTCTGTGGCCATTTTCTCTGTTTGCATTTTTCTTTTGATTTGTCAGTCTCTGAGTCCTCAGGATACCCTGAGAGACCTTCTGGGTCTATAAGCCAGTTTGAATTTTGCTTGCTTTTTCAAAATTTTCATTAGTTTCAGGGATTCTCGCACTGTGTCCATTGACAGCCTGCGAGAACCTTGCAAGTCCGCACTCTGTATTTATATTTCAGTGCGAATAGTTCGCATGTTGCATCAAAGTGGCCTGTGAGAACACTAGTTTCTCGCACTGTGTTCCACACTGGCCTGCGAACATAATTTTTGAAATTCTTGAATTCAAGTTTTGACTCTGTCAATTGCTCATTTATGATTGATTTACACCTCTTTGGCTTATTGAATCAGTGACTTTCTTATCTTTTGCTTTAGTTGGCTTGCTGGAACTGATCTAGGGTTTCTAGGTTTTTCTTGCTTTTGAAACTTGACATTCATTTCTTAGCTCTTGTTGGCATTTTCATTCTCTCTGACTTCTGGAGTTGAGTGTATCTGACTGGCTAAGAACCAGGGATTGGTTGAGAGTTGAGTGTTTGGTGTTTCTCTTGTGCTTGCTGGTTCGAAAGGACAAATTTTCATTTGCATTGAGAAGCTCCTTGGTTTGCTTTTGTTTTTGCTTTCATTGAAAGTATTGGATTGGGTTGTTTGTTTGGGTCTTTATAATTTG
>SNQJ01S0088578.1:3592-19688 GCA_010110895.2 Picea sitchensis
AGGTACTCCTTGGATTCCTAACCTATTTTTTCCCTCCCTGTGCTAACTCACATTGGTAACCATTATCGTAATGTGTTTCAACCATTCATTCCTCTTATAACCTCACACATTAGGGGGAATTTGTTATAGCCTTATTTTCCACCCTAGGGTCTCATTAAGGACATATCGATGGAATTATACGAAGAAACAATATTCTTCCCTTGTTCTAGTGATTTTTGAGGATGATATCTATTGAGATCACCGATAGGGCGTGACTGGTCGCTACTAAAGTCCTTTTTAGCTCACGACTAGTTGCTAGTTGCATTAGTTTTGGCCCACGACCACCTCTGTATCCTTATCGAATTGGTCATTTTCAAGGAGATCAATGTTGGGTGACTTGGTTATCCCATGATAGGATCTTGGGAACTATCAATCTATTCGAGCTAACCAAGTTATAGAGATGTATACGCCTCTTCTAGCCTCCTTGAAAATCTATATAAGGAATGAATTCCATGGGAAAGAGGAAGAAGAATCATTTATAGGTATGTTATGGAGGATTGTTCAGAGGAGCCTCATCATACAAATCAATCTTCAGGTCAAGTTTTCTTGATTGAGGGTTGATGATGAGCAAGTATAAGGAGCATACAGAGAAATGGATCAAGACTCAAGGTGAAGTAATATTGATGTATTTGTGAATTTAGTTTATACATATATACATTTATGTGTTTTCCCCTTTTCATATTGTTTTAATTGGTTGCAAACGATATATTTGATCTCTTTGTGAGTAGACCAGATCAAATTTATACTATAAATTGTTATTTCCTAACACTTGGAGAATTTGTAGATTGGTGTTTTTTCGTCACTTCGGTGCAGTAAGCAGATCACAGGATCTAGAGCTAGATTTCAGGAGCTACATTAGTGAAAAAATAAGAGGACAATTGTCGATTGAAAAGGCATGCCATTCTCTCTCTCCTAGTGTAAAAATGAACTAATTAATATATATCTAGGGAAAACTTATAGATATCTATAACCACTGTCTATATTGGAACAATGGTAGGTCCAAGGGAGGTTCAAATTATCTGTATGATAGATTTATTCGTAACAAAGATTTACCATAATTATGTGACATTTTCTTTCTTCTATGCATTTACTTATTTACCTCTCTATAATGGTGCCAAAAATATGGACAATGAGATCAGTAACCACAACGTTTCTATAATTTATCACATAATTTTTTCCCAATGAAAAAATCCTCATTTATATTCAAATATTGAATGAAAATTACACTTTCATGTTCATAACTCACTTACAACATATTATATATGATGTATGAGAATTCATAATAATTCATATACAAGAAGCATGCATGAATGCGTTTATGTATGCTACAAAATAAAAACACTAAATAAAAAGAGTTAGTAACTAAGGAGTAAAATAATCTTTGGTCCAACCATTTTTTCCCTTCTTATCTTTCACATCAATCTAGCCCCTTGTAGAAGGTTTCACATGGACTAACTTTAAATAAATAATCAGACGTCCATGATTCAAATGGTGTGTCAATTCCCTATCATATTTATAATTATCAAAGCCATGAGGTCTTTGCATTCCCTTTTATGTGGCTTCATTTAGCATTACCACCATCAAGGGGGAAATCTTGATATTCTTATCTTCTTCTATATTCACTATAGAGATAATTGAATATTCAACCTACAATATTATGATCAACCACCACAAAAACACATTCATTTCCCTGCTTGGTTGATGGAAGGCCCGACATGTAGTCCATCAAGATGGATTCACAAGGCCTTTCAGGAGTAGTCAAAGGGGTGTAAATGACTTGTTTACTAATGACTGGTTTGGAAATGAAGAAGGCAGTGCAGGACCTGTAATACTTGTTGACATCCTGTCAAAGTTGCAGCCAATAGAAATGTTTCTGCAACACTACCACTTTCTTTTCTATGTCGAAGTGTCCTGCCACCCGACTGTAGTGGGATTCCCAATTCATATTTAATCGCTAACTAAATGGAATGAAGAGATAGCCTATATGGCACAACATCCCATCCTAAAGATGGAAATCAGTGACAATTGTGTTTGTGCCCAACATCTAGTAGGTGGCGGCGAAGTCAGTATCTCTCTCATTTAGTTGGGGCCATCCAAAGGTCTCATGGACATAAGAATTTAGCACCGTGGTGAGTGCTACAACTGGAGGGAAAATGAGGAAATCACTAATGTGATTCGTGCTTCCTATATTATACTTGATGTTGATATGGAATTGTTGCAAGTATGTGGACCACTTATGATGGTGTTCATTCTACAATTTTCCCTGTGTTTGCATGAACTGCAGTGGAATATGATCAATGTGGATGACTGTCTCTTTCTAAAGAATGTAATGCCTCCAGTAGTGACAATGTTTCACAATGGAGTACATTTATTTGTCTAAGTGGGGTACTTACGAATTACATATGATAGTGTATCACTATGATAGGCCACATGGTGTCTGTGTTGAGTAAGAACTACATCCACAACATAGTATGAAGCATTTGTCTTGATCTCAAAGGGTTGTTGTAGGTTGGGTAATGAGCGAATTGGGGCTGAGCACAAACGTCGCTTCAAATCATCGAACTCTGATTGTTTTTATAGGTCCCACATGAAATTTTACTTACCACCACCTCTGGTTACTTGGCCGACGGCCCATCCAAAATGAGAGAATCCCAACATGAACCTCTGATAGAAATTAGCAAGGCCTAAAAATCTTTGAAGCTCAGTGAGTGTGGTTGGGGATGGCCAGTCATGAATGAACTTGATCTTGGCTAGATCCACATGAACCTTGGATATATCCACATGCACCCCATTCGCATCAACAATGTATCCTAGTTACTGGACCATGTCCATGCCAAAGGAGAATTTTTACAAATTTTCATATAGCTTGTGTTGTCGCAGAGTGTTCAAAACATGATGAATATGATGCAAGTGTTCCAGCCAATTCTTGTTGTAGATGAGGATGTCATCCAGATACACCTCCACAAAATAATTTGTGAAACCACAATATATCGCCCATCACCCTCATGAAAGTTGTTGGGGAATTCATCAAACCAAAGGGCATGACCAACCATTCAAGAAGACCTTCTTTGAACTTGAAGGAAGTTTTCCATACATATGGTTTCTCTATTCGGATCTAATGGTAGCCAAACTTCATATCAATCTTACTGAAGTATTTGGCCGCCTTAATCTGGTCAAGTAGATTGTAGATTCGGGGAATCAGGTACCGGTTCCTGACTGTGATTTTATTTAGGGCTCGGTAATCGATGTAGAGTCTCCAAGTCCAGTCTTTATTCTGCACAAGAACGATTGGGATTCCACATGACGATGAGATGGGTCGAATGTTCCATTTTCGGAGTAGTTCTTAGATCTGATGGTTGATCTCCTCATTTTATAACAGAGAGAACCGATAGAATTGACCATTGGGTAGTAGTGCGTCGACGATGAGATCGATTGAATGCTTGAACTGACAATGTAGAGGTACCCCAGTGGGTGAGGAGAAGATTTATTTGTATTCTTTCATGAACTTATCTAGTTTCTTCTACTGTGTGGGGAGATCAACCACAGAGGTAACTAAAACCTTTCGCTCACTTTGATAGAAAATCATGAAGAAGACAAACTTCCCAGTCTGAGAGAAGACCTTCCGCATTTCTTGGAAGAGATTAAGGAAATGGAAGTAGGTGGGACTTCCTCGGGTATCTTGTATAATTTCCTATCCAAAGTAGTAATAACACTATGAGGCCTAGAGTCGTATACAACATGACGTTTCCATAAATAAGGTTGTCCCAAAAGAACATCACAAACTTCAAGGGGAGTGACATGACACAATACCTCATCTTTCAAGGTATTTATGTTGTAGTACATGTGACACTGTTGGCTAACACGAAGACCGCTTCCATGGTGGAGCCATCCGATTATGTGTGGTTTTGGGTGCGACGTTATTGGCAGGGCCAACCACTTGACGACCTCCACTAATATGAGGTTATTCTAGATAACACTATCAACGATGAAGTGTATATGAGTACCATTCACCCACATACGTGAATGAAAGAGGAACTCACCTTCCTCTGGCTCATCAGGTTCATCGGGCTAGACCTTGGTGGTGGAAACACTGGCACTAGTTTCTACATCAATAATCCATCTCCCCTTTTATGGTTCTGAATTTGAGTATAAACCCACATATGATTCATAGGCTTTCACCTTAGCCAGAAATTACTTCTTTGAGAAACAATAAACAATGTTATGCCAGGGGATCTTATGGAAGTCACACCACTTCCCAGTGTCTTTCTTCATCTTTCCATTGTCGTTCTTTATTTGCATCTTAGAATGGCTATCCTGAGGTTGTCCATATTTTCTTTGCCATTTTTTCTATGGGTTCGGGATTCCCTTTCCTTTCTTCTTTTGTGAGGGGTTCCCAGACCCAAACTCCTACATCTTTTGTTTAAGCTTCTGCTCTATTTTGATAGCATATCGATAGGTCTCACTCGAGGATGAGATGTACATAATCTCCATTTATTTATGGATGTATCTATGCATACCATTGCAATACTTGAGCACCATATTTCACTCAAAATATTTGATACCCAACTTAGTGTGCAAGGTATGGAATATATTTGTGAACTCTGGAACTATTTAGTACATTTCCTATCCTAGTGTGGTCCATATTGTATACACCAGGTCGTCATAACTTTCAACAGGGTAGTATTGTTCCTTAATAATATCCCTGAAGGAATCCCATGTGAGTGAGACTATCAATAATGAGGGTTCCTTTGTTGCCTTTTTATCATAGAAAACCTCCCACCAATATTTGACATGGGAGATGACTTTGAGGAGTGCAAATGTAATCTTTTCTCTATTGGAAAAGTTATGGACATAAAAAGTACCCTTCTAACAAATTCAACCATTTATTTACAACATCTGCATCTATCTGACCTTCAAATATAGGAATATCAAACCTGATGTGTACCTTGAAGGGGGAGGCACCTACGCTTGAGGAAGATATGTGACATGTTGGTATCAATCGAAGGATTTGCACAAAACTATCCATCATCTCATTCCTCTATTGTAAGAGGGATTTCTCGAGAAATAGTTTCAAAGGATCTCCTATCCCATCGTATTTATTTTCTCCCTTCATGGAATTTCTCTTTGGTGTGTGAGATATCTTGTCCTCAAGAGAAACAAGCTCGAGACCCAACTCTTTGTACCCTGACCTCGTCGAGGACATGCACTAAGAAAGACAAGAATAAAACCACTTTGATACCACTGATCCATATTTTACAAGAATAACGAAATTAATACTAATCTATACTATTAAAATGGAGATACAATTAACAATAACAAAGATACAGTAAAACTTGGCTTCTATTGAATAAAGAAATAGGTTGAAACTGTAAAATGTAGACTAAAATAAGATTGCTAGAATGGTGGTGGCTTATCTCTGAGAAGAGATGTCACGACTTTGATCATTCACAAGAAGATGATTACAATGAGGCTCCAAAGGCCTTTTTACATCAAACATGAATTCCAAAACTCTATACATACAAAAACCTAACCCTAGGAGATGAAGCACCAAAATTCATGTGGGCCCCGTTGGGGTAAGTTGGTACATCGACTTCTTGGCGTCGTAACTTTTGTATAAGATCTCCATTTTAGGCACACGATATCCCATTGGAAATTTCTATCTAAGGAATACACATTATGTCATCATAATCTAACTTAGTCTATAGTGTGACTGTGGTGGGCCCAAAAAACGTTGTTTACGATCCCAAAAGTTTAGGACTGAGAACACTAGAAAGCAACTACCAAGATGAAAATTGAAACTGCCAAGATGACATATGTATGTGAGCCAGTTGTTATAGGTGGGTGGCCACTGATATCCACCAGGATCATCGGTGTCATATCCTTTATTCACACTCGCTAGATTGTACTATGTACCTTGGGATACATTTTCATCATTGGTGGATTCCCTCCCATGTGTTAGTGGAAAACTACAATGATCCGTAATAAAACAGTTAATACCATGCTCAACATCAAATCATCTATTCACATGTTATATAATTCTACCATTAGGGTCTGGGATAAATACCTTGGTTTTGGGTCTACATCACTTATCCATGTTACTCCTCCAAAGTTGTGATGGATTATATCACTACTATATGAGCACTCTAAATACTATAGGGGAACTCTCATTGGTGCTCGATGTCTTCCTGATATACACTATGACAGAGGTCAACATTATATTTTCTTGCGGCTATGATATATCTTTTGACATGGATCTACTGTGTACTTTTTCTTGACCATGGTCTTACATTTCACTTCATGGGTCCGCAGTGTATTGTGTTGGTGGACATGCTTTTTCTCTATTCTAAGCATGAATATTCCTACCTTGAGGATGATATATATATACTTGTTTTCTAATTGTAGTTAATCCTTGGATTCCTAACCTATTTTTCCCTCCTTATGCTAGCTCACATTGGTAACCATTATCATAATGTGTTTCAACCATTCATTCCTCTTATAACCTCACACATTAGGGGGAATCTGTTACATCTTTATTTTCTACCCTAGGGTCTCATTAAGGACATATCGATGAAATTATACCAAGAAACACTCTTCTTCCCTTGTTCTAGTGATTTTTGAGGATGATATCTATTGAGATCACTAATAGGGTGTGATTGGTCACTACTGAACTCCTTTGCAGCCCGTGACCAGTTGCTAGTCGTATTATTGTTGGCCCAGGACCACCTTTGTATCCTTCTGGAATTGGTCATTTTCAAGGAGATCAATGTTGGGTGACTTGTTTATCCCATGATAGGATCTTGGGAACTATCAATCTAGTCGATCTCACCAAGTTATAGAGATATATAATCCTCTTCTAACTTCCTTGAAAATCTATATAAGGAAGGATTCCATGGGAAAGAGGAAGAAGAATAATTTATAGATATATTATGGAGGATTGTTTAGAGGAGACTCATCATACAAGTCAGTATTCAAGTCAAGTTTTATTGAGTGATGATTGATGAAGAACAATTACAAGGACAATATAGAGAAATGGATCAAGACTCAAGGTTAAGTAATATTAATGTATTTGTGCATTTCATTTATACATATATAGATTCATGTGTTTTCCCCTTTTCATATTGTTGTACTTGGTTGTGAACGATATATCAGATCTCTTCTTGACTAGATCATATCAAATTTTATACTATAATTGTTATTTCCTAACACTTGGAGAATTTCTAGATTGGTATTTGTTCATCATTTGTGTGCAAGAAGCGAATCACAGGATCTAGAGCTATATCTCGGGAGCTGCATCAACCAAAAAATACGAGGATAGTTGTTGATTGAAATGGTATGCCATTCTCTCTCTCCTAGTGTAAAAAGTAATTAATTAGTATAAATCTAGGGAAACCTTGTAGATATCTATACCCACTGTCTGTATTGGACCAATGCTAGGTCTAAGGGAGGTTCAAATTATCTGTAGGCTAGATTTGTTCGAAAAATGATTTACCATAATTATGTGACATTTTTTTTCTTCTATGCATTTACTTATTTACCTCTCTATAATGGTGCCAAAAATATGGACAATGAGATCACTAACCACAATGTTTCTATAATTTATCACATTATTTTTTCGCAATGAAAAAATAATCATTTATTTTCAAATATTGAATGAAAATTACACTTTTCATGTTCATACTTCACTTACAACATATTATATATGATGTGAGAGAATTCATAATAATTCATATACAAGAAGCATGTATGAACACATTTATGTATGCTACAAAAAAAAAAAAAACACTAAATAAAGAGAGTTAGTAACTAAGGAGTAAAATAATCTTTGTTCCAACCATTTTTTCTCTTCTTATTTTTTACATTAATCTAGCCCCTTGTAGAAGGTTGCACATGGACTAACTTTAAATCAATAATCAAATGTCCATGATTCAAATGGTGTGCCAATTCCCTATCAGATTTATAATTATCAAAGCCATGAGGTATTTGCATTCCCTTTTATGTGGCTTCATTTACAATTACCACCCTCAAGGGGAGAATCTTGATATTCTTATCTTCTTCTATATTCACTATAGAGAGAATTGATTATTCAACCTACAATATTATGCATCCCTCGGTACTATTTTTTGAGACATTTGTATACTATTTTTATACATTTTGTTCCTCTTCATCATCCAATAGTTGCTTATCAAATGATTTCCATCCTTTGGGTGTTGGTTTATGCATTTTTTTCATTTTAGAATAAACTTGTCCTTAAAAGTCCTTGAAATTGAACACCTGACACCAAAATGTTGTACCCAAAAAAATAAATAATGAAAGGGGTGAGCTTTTATGGGGATATGAATATGGGTTATAAATTCTTGGGACATGATATTATTATGGATACCATTTTCATCTATGATTGTGGCTATTTAGTGTTTCACTTGAAAATTGTGAGTGAAAGGGAGATATGAAGAATGTAATTTCATCATTAATACTAAGGAAGGGTTTTTTTTATAGTAGAGTTGAGGAGGGTGACTATTTATAGCTAAGACGAGGGGTTAGGATATGGAAATTTATCATCAAAATCATGTGTCAACTTAGAGTGCTCTAGTAGTTGCTCACCTTTGTAGAGAGTCATTTCAGGAGGATTGACATAGTAAGGTATGGAAATTTGAAGTATCATGTAAGTGGGATTTGTATTAATGAAACTATTAATGAGGTCACAAAGCCTCAAAAGAATTAGGGGTATTGTTAGTGTGAGATTTAAGGTTATATTTCAAGGAGGGTAGTAAAAGTGTCTTCTTGAAATGATTATATGGAGTAGGAGGGAGAGAAGTAAAAACATGAGGTAATTTAACAAGTTTGTATTCCATAGTGAAGGAATAGAGGAATGATTGATCTAAATAATTTCTCTCAAAGAAAGCTACTCCATGTAAAAAAATCATTAATAAACTAGAATTAAATTTAAGAATTAGTACCTCTTCAAGATATGTGATCTAGAGGTGGACCTAGAGATTTATAAAAGTGTCTATATATTGTTGGATGCTTTGGCATGGGTATTATTTCGATTGAAACCATATACACATCAATTTATACAAGTATCCAAGAGAGTAAAAATAATATCTTAGGAAAATACATAAAGCATCCCATGTTCTGATGAGCTTAGAATTGGAGCTAGATGTTGTCTTAATTATGTTTAATGTTCACTACTATAGATTTAGTGTGATATTACCATTGATCTTGTGCCACACATTATAGGTGGTTGTTTAAAAAAATAAGACATTTCTCTTCATTGATTTATGGGGAATCCTTGAAATAGATCATTAGGCTATGGATCCATGAGTCTAACATTCCCCACTACATTTATCCTCCATATTTTTCTAATCAAATGTAGGTATCTAAATAGAAATTAGAATTAGGAACCCTAGACTAACATCTGAGGGCCTTCATGAGATAACTAGATAGATCCTATATGGTGTTGGGGATATTATATTCTTATTCATATGAGGATATTTCCATGTGTGAAGGCATCTTGCAGAGAGAGATTTTTGGAAAGTCAACATACTTGTTGTAAGAATGGATCTCACGTGGGAGAGTGTCCTCTCAAATGTTTCTTGAATATAATACACTAGAAAGACAAGGTATTATTTTGAAATAGGTATGAGTTGGGACTATGGATTTAGATGTTGTTAAGAATACAATTGTTGGGAGGATTTCAAGCCTAGAGAATAAACAAAAGAATCTTGAAAATCCTACACAATATTGGAAGATTGGGTTTGATTTTTTAGGGAAGCCTCCATGACTCATACCATGATTATGGAAACATAATAATCCCTAGGAAGAAGACATCTAGGGTTTGTGTTGAAAAGGGATTTGGGTGGGATGGATTTCTCCAAAATATAACTAGATATCAAAAGTTTTAAATAAATATTATAAGAGAATCCTTAAGAATAGAGATGACTATGATTTACAATGGTTAAGCATCTGCGTAAGAGGGAATGCTACAAAATATAACTAGACATGAAATTTGTTGAATCAAAATCCTAAGAGACATCATAGTAGTAGAAATTCCTAGGGTCGCATTGAAGGGAGATCCAAGTGCAAGGTTGTTCCCCCCAAAATAACCATATTTGGAGATAATGTGCATTTGTGATGGGACTATGATCTCAAAGAACCAAATTCTAGAAAGGTGTAGGCCTAAATCAGAAGCTCTAATACCAATTGATGAATATCTTTGCCAGATCTTAAAATAATGATGAGAAATTCATAGAAGAAAACTAAACAAATTCAAAGATAAATTAGAATAGATTATTAACTTTATTCATCTAGCCAAAGGCCTTTAATATTTTTACAAGGGGTCCACTCAAGCTAACTACCAAATAAAATAAAAAATTAAACTAGATGAACATAGCATGAGTCTAGAAATAAAATATAAATAATGAAATGCAAACAACTCGATCGATGTAAGATGAAAATAACTATCCCTATATGCTTCTGGAAATATGGAATAGTTCCCTAAATGGATAGGCACTATCGATGAAGTGTATTGATTGGAATGTACTGCTAGTGAGAAATCCATCTTGGTGAGTGAACCTTCAAATTTCACATAAATCCGAAACATGTAACCCGTACAAAGGAATGGTTTTTACCAAGGATATAAAGATAAGCTTCCCCCATTTCCACCTTAGCACTTGTATTTCTTTGTGTTTTTATAAGATAGAATAGAAGGTCATATTAATGGTTTCTCCACACAAGAGTTATACTATAACTAGAATTAAATTCAAGGCCTAATTACTTGTAAGAGTGAACACCATTCAATTTGTCACCATCTAATGTGGTGGTTAAATATCTATCTCCCAAGTGCTAATTATTACCATTACCTATGGTTTTTTTTGTACATTACATTTCATTTCATAGTAACCACAAAATTTGTTTAGGGGCCCAAGTGCTTGTAAGAGGAAATCAACTTCAATTTCCATTATTTAATGTGATGCTTATATCTCTATCCAAGTTCATATTAAAATAAAATAAAAAATTGTTCTACATTATCTGTCATTTGGATCAAAGTAACAAATTTTTTTATTTGGGAATGAAGATGTCTTTAGATTTTATCTTTGTGCTTTGTTAATACAACTATATCATCTTCATAATGAACAATAACATCTCAGAACTTTCTATTATTCCTCTTCCCCATACTTATTGATCAACTTTTTAAATGATCTATGAATATGAAAAATAATGTTGGAGAGAAGGGACACCCTTGTTTGACCCCAAGATGACTCTTGATATGGACTTTCCTATTTCCATTTTTCTTATTTTACGGCTAGCACCAATTTTTCTATTATTTTTTAAAGTAACTTCTTTGCACTCAATTATAGTTCCTACTTTATTCATTCTCTCAATGTTTTTTTAGACACTATATCAAAGGCTTTATAAAAATCAACATTGCAGAGACAAATGTTATTATTTTTCCCTTGTGCTTTTTTGGAATCATTGCTAAATGTTATTAGAATTATGTGACATTGTTTTAATTTATCCATTTATTGATTGACATATCTTAGTGGTTCCAATAAAATAAACATAACTAAGAGTTACCAAAATTATGTTAAATTTTCCCTTTTTCTCTCCATTTACTTATTTACCTCTCTAAAATGGTGACAAATAATTGGACAATGAGATACTAACCATCATAGTTCTATAATTTCTCACATTATTTTTTACCCATTGAAAAAATTATCATTTTAATCAAAGATTGAATGGAAATTACACTTCTCATGTGCATACTGCACTTACAACATACTATATATGATGTAAGAGCATTCATAATAATTCATATACAAGAAGAATCTAAGAACATAGTTACTTATGATAAATAAAAACAACGAATAAAGAGAGTTAAGAATTAAGAACTAAAATAATCGTTTGTCGAAATATTTTTCCATTTCTTCTTTTTTACCTCAATCTAGCCCCTTGCAAAAGGCTCCACATATACTAATTGTAAATCAATAATCAAATTCCCATGATTATTATGGTGTGATAATTCCTTATTAGATTTAGAATTTTCAAAGTCATGAAGTCCTTTTGTTCCCCTTTATGTGGCTTCATTTACAATTACCACCCTCAAGGGATAAATCTTAAGATTCATGTATTCTTCTCTATTCACCAAATAAGAGATTTATTCCTCAACCTACACTATTATGCATCTCTTTGTATCATTTTTTGAGACTTTTGTCTACTAGTTTTCTACATTTTTTTCCTCTTCATTATCTAATTCTCAAGTCTCTCTCTAACCTTTCCTTTAGAGAATCAACTTATCTAGTCATCCCTTATTAATGTAAATCTTCACACATATACATGCATATGTAAAAATACAACTTAATCCAATATATATATGTCTTTAAATATCTATCCAATGTATTTTCCAATTTCTTCAAAAAATGTTAACTCACACGTGTATTGGTATATTTTGAAGGCAAGTATTTTAGTGAAAAACATATTGGATAGTTTAAATTTTGGGAACCATGGGGTAAAAAAAATACACTCTTTTCCCTAGAACTAGGGATCCTCCTCAAAACAATTTCAATAATCAACAAGATTGTGAAATCGAATGATAAAAAAACATTTGGAAACAAGATATACTTCATAGTCTATTTTCCAATTCGTAAAGAACCACTTGTATGAATTTCATGTAGGAGGCTATCATAATTAAATTAGTATACTACTATCTTGGATTTATGGTATGAAAGGAGGTCAAACACTATCTCCTCTTCTACTTCCAACACTATAACTTCCTCTAATTTCTCCAAAATATACACATTGGGTGGATGACTTAGCATGGTTGTAAAGGTTTGGCTATTAATTGCATCCTTAAAATATTGGTCCTGAGATAAGGAGGGCATATCGTTACTATATTATCCTGCGAAAAGATGATGAACCAAAGATAACATTGAATTCTTACCAATATCATAATATACAAGAAAAGCATGATCCTTTAGATGCTTACACAAAAACATAAGGTTTTATTGGTTGACAAAGATGCCCCATTTTTTATACAATTTTAGCTTACTGTATGCAACATATTCTAGTATTTGTATCTATAATATGGTGATGTTTCTCTCTTACAACCTCATGAAAATTTGAAATATCTCCACATAATCATTATCACCAAACAATGAGTGAAATCATCAACCAACTCACACCTTGCAATTATAACAATCTAAAAAACCATATCTCTCTTAAAAATTTTGTCAAAAGTTTGTTGTACAACCTCCATACTTTAGTAGTTGGCATACATACATATTGAATTAAATCCATGTCATATGACTTACTAAATATGTCCTTAAAAACTACATTGAAAAATTACTTCATTAAACAAGTTTACCTAAACTATGAAAATCACACACATTTTTAATAACAAAATGATTAATATCCATTTGACATTCTCTTTTGAAATAATATTTTTTTTAATATATTGAAAACCCTTTCTCAATATCATTTTCATATATAATTATAAAAATCACAAATAAAATAAACTATGTTAAAAACCTTCCTCTTAACATTTTTATCATGTATTAACCAAAAACAACCACATTTATGTAGATGGTGTAAGAATTTTTTTATGTGGTTGGTGTAAAAAAAAAAAATTAACCCGGAAAAAACTATGTTGAAAACCTTTCCCTTTTTGGATAGATCAAATTAACTTTTATTTAAATTTATTTTATCTAAATAATGTTTATTTAAGTTAATTTGATTGGTTTTAAATGCATTAATTAAGTTTGTTGATCATGATAAAGAAAATCAAAATTCGTTAAATCATCTTTCAAAAGTCAAAGACATTTCTCACATATATACAAGTGCTATACATACTAGTTAGGTTTTATATTCATTATAGGTCGAATTGGATATATTTACATAACTACACTTTCACATACATTCAAACATTCTATATTCACTATAATTTGTACTTAAATTTAACTATGTACATATACATAGTTATCTTCATTTTAATTACAAAATATTTTTTTTCAAGGAAAAAAGCATAATTTTATATCATCATATGAGAACAAAATTATATTTTGTAAATACACTTTCAGGGTGTATTTTTTTATCAATATCTTGATCAATTGTTTTTCTGTAGATTTGTTGCATAGTATAATGAAGTCCTTTATGTAATAGTCATTGTGTTATCAAATGCGTTAGGATTTTACAAAAAAAAATTCATAAAATAATTTCTTTCATTATATCATTGTCTAGTAGGTTTACAAAAACGTTTGTTGTGGATGTTCCTGAATATGATCATTTGGGAACTTTTATATTTTTCATAGGCCCAAATCCAAGTTTGCGCCTTCTTTCGACCTCCAGTCTGCTTCTTCGTTTATTTCCATGTACACATGTCAGTAGGTAAGAGAATAAAAAACACTCTGTAAGAATTGGATGTCTTCCATTATATTAGCAAGTCTTATATATGTACATATTTGTGTGTCATTTATCCAATTTATGACATTCTTTGAGTCTCCAAAAACAGTAATCATTTTACAGTTCTTTTCAAGTGCGAAGGCAATGAGTAGTTTGAAGCTCACCATTTCAACATAGTTGTTTGTTCCCTTTCCTAGTCCAGAGGTCAGGGTAAAAAAGTGGGTTTATGAGAAATATAGAATCCCTCTTCCTCCACATCTATTATTTTGGGAAGCTCCATTGTAATGATTGGTTTTAAAATAACATCTAAAAATTCTACCAAATCCTACCAAATGTACAACGATTTATACCAGATTCATAAAAGAAGAATTATGCAAGTAAAATTAAAATTTATCAATGAGTAATGCATAAATTCGAATTGAGTACCTTAACACTGATGCTAATTTCCATTGTGTGCTGCCTTCCTGCTGCTACCTTCTACACAGTCCAGTCCTGTTGCAAACACAGAAATTAATTGCCCAAAACCTCTTCTCCACCCTGCCAACTAGGAAAACGACCTAGCTCCAGGATATCTACGGATATCCTGGCCCTCCGAGCCCAAAACCGCTAGCAACTCGGTGCCTACCTGAACAAATAGCTCACAACCAACAAATCCTGTGCCTCAATCTGAGCACACCTATCTCCCAGCCCCTCTCGGCTCTCTCTGCCCATAGAAAGAAAACAGTCTCTCGTCCAATGCCTCCTCCCAACTCCTTTCCCCCTCTTATTGCTCCATCACTGCCTTTCCTCCTTCCATTAAATTCCTTATCCCTCCATTTAATTACCCTTTATCCATTCATTAAATATATTATCCATGTATTGAATACGTTATCCCTTGTGGGATACGTAACTCAATTTAAACATTATATTTTATTATCCAATTCTTATTTAATACTTTATTAATTAATGACTTAATTAATAATTAAATCAATCATTAACCATATTGATTAAAGAGTTAATTATACTTAAATTAATCATAATCAAGAGTAACTAATTAATAATAAATAATTAGTTAATGTTATTTTAATAAATAATTATAATTTAGCTAATCCTTTAGGATTACCTTATTAAATTAATTATAATTTATAATCAAGGGTCGTTACATACACCCACCCTTCAGGAAACTTCGTCCCGAAGTTAAGGTGTCTTATGGTACAAAGAACAAGAACATGGTTCACACATTTATAACAAGTAACTGACATTATTAGTCAGTAAATCAAGAAAACTCATACATACTAGTGTATATGTACAAGAAATGTATGTGTAGCTAGTACAGACAATTCTCATACATGTACTAATAATCAACTGTCATCCTTTAATATTTTATGTATGCATCCAATCCAGTCAGCAAGACTAGTCTTTTATAAATGATAACAACCAATCAATTGTTTGAGAAATTCTTAAATTACAATTATTTGGTTCAAAAATTTTATTTTCATCAACTGTGGTTTAGTTACATAATAATGAATATTCATATATACACATTTTTCTTCATCAAAATCCTCCACATGACAGATCTCCATATAGTCTCAACTATTCTACTCATCCTTCCTCCCTAACCTACTTCCAACTCCATTCCTATCCGTCCTCTGCTAGACTATCTTGGAGCGTCAGCTATACTGACCTA
>SNQJ01S0088578.1:33443-64312 GCA_010110895.2 Picea sitchensis
TGGAGTGAGTTTATGAGTGAGTACGATTTTGGTATTTCATACATCAAGGGAAAGGAAAATGTGGTCGCAGATGCCTTGAGTAGGAGACCACGTGTCTTCTCCTTGGTACCCTTAAAGGTTAATCTGAGGGAACGTGTGTTGACGTAACTCCAAGGAGTTAGTTGGTATTTAGAGGTTACTTCAAACCTCCAGAGTGGGAGGAAATTAGATCCAAAGTATTAAGGATATAGTCTAGAGGTAGACGAACTATTGAGATATCGAGCAAGGATGTACATCCCTGAAGATGGGGATATTCGAAGCACCATACTAAAGGAAGCCCATAGAGCACTTCATTGTGCACATCTGGGTGTGAAGAAGATGTATGCAGACATGAGGAAGATCTTCTTCTGGGTAGGCATGAAGCGCGATGTAGTCCATTTCGTCGCCAAGTGCCTAGAGTGTCAACAAGTGAAATCCGACCACCATCACCCAACAGGCCTCCTACGACCACATGATGTTCCTATGTCCAAGTGGGAAGTCATATCTATGGATTTTGTTGTGGGGTTACCCCTCACATCTCATAGACACAATGCCATTCTTGTGATAGTTGATAAGTTAACCAAGAGTGCTCATTTTATTCCAGTTAGAGACACTTACGATGTCACTGATGTGGCACGTGTGTTTGTAAGCGAGGTTATTTGTTTGCATGGGATACCTAAGAAGATCATTTCCGATAGGGACTCCAGATTCACTTCTAGGTTTTGGACAAGTTTGCAGTTAGTGTTGGGGACTTAGTTGAACTTAAGCATAGCTTATCATCCTGAAACAGATGGGCAAACTGAGAGAGTAAATCAAGTCATGGAAGACATTCTTAGGATGTATTTCATGGATAATCAAACCCAGTGGGAGAAGTACCTACCTTTAGTAGAGTTTTCCTACAATAACAATTTTCATAGCTCCATAGGAATGCCACCCTATGAATCTCTGTATGGAAGGCCATGCAGAACACCGTTGAGTTGGGATATATTAGAAGATCGAGTAATAGTTGGGCCAGAATTGATTCAAGCGATTGAGGAACAGGTGATTCAAATTAGCCAGAGACTAAAGGAAGCACATGATAGGCAGAAAAGTTACGCGGATGCACACAGGACCGACCAAAGTTATGAAGTGGGAGACCAGGTTTTTATTCGTATCAGGCCTAATAAGAGTACCATACGGTTCAGGAAGGCGACAAAGTTGTCACCTCTATTTATAGGATCGTTCAGAATCCAAGAGAAAATTGGACCCATTGCTTATCGTCTCGTACTGCCACCCCACTTGCATAAAACTCATAATGTTTTTCATGTATTTGTTTTACGTCATTATGTTGTTGATGAATCACATAAGCTAAATTGGAAGGAATTGTAGGTATCGGACGTGGGAAATCTCACGGTGGAACCATTGCGCATATTGGACTGTAGAGTCCAACAGCTCAGGAACCATCTGGTAGACCAAGTTAAGGTCTAGTGGGACAAGTATAGTCCAGGATCTGCTACTTGGGAAGATGCCGAGACACTACGACGAGGCTATCCCTCACTTTTTTGACCACCTCGAGAATATGTTTCTTGAAGGTTGGGTGTATGTAACACCACCTTTTGAATTAGATAGCCAATATTACCTGAGGCCTACATATTTTATTTTCTATTCACGGTGAAACTATTAAATCATACACTTAAACTTTTAAGACGTATGAACCTTAATGAATGTTTAAATATATTTGGATAATGATGGATATGATGCAATATATTGTGAGAATGTAAATTTTATGAATGTTTAAATGTTATTGATGATGATGGATATAATGCGATCTACTATGTGAATGAAAATTTTATGAATGTTTAAATGTGATTGATGATGATGGATATTATGCGACATATTGTGTGAATGAGAATCCTATGAATATTTAAATGCTATTTGAATGATGATTGAATATGATGCAATCTATTGGGTAAATGATAATTTTATGAATGGATGTCGAAATTGAATTACGAGATATTATGAGATCTATTTTTAACTTGAAAACTTTGATGATTAAGTTGTTGGTACACGGATACCGAATTGAAATGAGGATTGTATGCAATTACATGATGATAATGCATAGAAATGTATGAGTTTGTGTTACAGACTAATCTGCAGGTTATGGGCTATGAAATAGCTAAGGGATAAGGATGATGAAAGTGGATGTCATGACCACTAGCCGAGAAACATTATGGTATGAATATTTGTATGTGAAATTATATTGGTTTGGATGCATTGCTATGATATGTGGACCAATGCAGGATTTCAGGTGATGAGACTGCCCAAAACCGAATAAACGATGACAAAACTCCCAACAACACGGTGCCACTTTATGTTCCATTGTAGGGTTTGGACCCTAGTTATGATTAGGAGGGGTGGAGGCATTTCCCACCGTGTATCCTCCGAAACCTGAAGTCATGGGAGGACGGTGTTAGCTCACGCTCCCCTAAATGTGTGAAAATGACTGTCAGTTGCCTACTGGGGAAGCTTGGTTGAGATAGTGAAACTTCCTCTTATGGGTTCTATTTGGAGTTAGGTCAATATAGTTGATGCTCCAAGATAGTCCAATAGAGGAAGGATAGGAATGAAGATGGAAGTAAGTTAGGGAGGAAGGATGAGTAGAAATACTTGAGAAAGTATGGAGATTTGTCTGATGGTGGAATTTATTGTTTTTCCCTTCTAAAAAGAAGATGTGTATATATGAATATTCATAATTACGTAACTAAACCACAGTTGTCTAAATAAAATTGTTGAACTAGATAATTGTAATTAAAGGATTTCGCAAACATTTGATTGGTTTATTGTATTTTATAAAAGAATAGTCTTGTTGATTGGATTGTATGCATACATAAATTACTATAAGGGTGATAGTTATTGATTATTAGTACATCCACGAGACTTGTATGTGCTAGCTACACATGCATTTCTTGTACATGTACACTAGTATGAATCAGTTTCTTGGCTTACTTACTAGTAATGATGGTTATTTGTTTTGAATGTGTGAACCATGTTTCCTTTCCCTTGTATCATAAAATACCTTAACTTCGGGACGAAGTTTCCTGAAGGGTGGGTGTATGTAACAACCCTAGATAAATAGTTGTATAGGGTTTATCAAGAATAGTTAATTATTTAATTAATTGTCCTAATATATTTTAGTTAAACAATGATTATTTATTAACAATGTTAATTATTTATTTATTTATTAATTAATTGTTTATATCTGTTGATTAATTAATTAATTAATTAATTAATTAACTTATTAAAGGTCAGGGTAATGAATTAAGAGTTTAATAAATTTTAAATTATTTTTATAAGACTTTACGTATGCGGGGGGGGGAATGAAGCATGGGGTGGAAGGATAAGGTAATAAAGGAATCAGATAAGGTAATAAAGGAATGGGATAAGGTAATAAAGAATAGGATAAGGTAATTAATGGAGGATATTAGAGTCGGTGAATGGGGGGAGATATGACGAGGAAGAGTCCTACGGGAGAGGATTATTATGAAAATTTGGGGGAGGAGAATTATTGAGGAGGAGGTCTGCATTTCTGTGGGATATTTTTCTGGTTTTGGGGAGCTTGGTTTTGGATTTTTGGTGAACCATTGCAGGGGGCACCAGGTTGCTGGGATTTTTGGGCTCGGGGGCCAGGATTCCTTTCGGTATCCTGGATCTAGGAAGCCGAACAAGCTGCTCCTAGCTGGTTGGGTGGTTAGTCGGTTTTGGGCAGGGTTTGCTCAGTGCATCAGGCTGGGAAAAGCAACAGAGAGGACAATGAGATCAGCAGGAATTAGCATTAGGCAGAGGTATTTTTATTTATGAATTTGCTGGGTTATGCGGATGATTATGTAAATTGTTAGCATGTTGTTCGTAAATTTAATTTATGTTGCTTATATGTTGAAAGAAATTACTTATTTCTTATGTTGAATAATCTTAATGTTTAAATTATGAATTTTACTGGGCTTAATTAATTTAGGTCCCTACACTTACTCTGTCGTAGGATTTGGAGAGATCAATTTGTAGCACTGCACCCTTTAGTTTTCTGGATTTTATACTATGTAGTGCTTCTTGTGCTACCCCACCAACTTCATGGATTTGTCTGCCTTACAAAAAACCGAACTGCTCACTCGAAATTTTGTAAGAGAGGATTATTTTCACTCTTCTTGCTATAATTTTTTAGACAATTTTATAAATGTAGTTGCAGAGGGAAATTGGCCTAAAATCATTCAAGGTAGCAGGGTTGTCTGATTTTGGGATTAAATATAAGAAGGTGGAATTTAAACTTAGTGGAATTCATACTGTAATTCTGATATCTTCTACCATATTGAGTAAATCTTGTCCCAAGAGATCATAAAAACCCATAAAAAAACTCAATAGTCCAGCCAGCAAGGCCTGGGATTTTATCTTTTTGGAAGCTTCGAATTAATTCTTTTAATTCTTCACCAATAAATGTTTCCATCAACATTCTGTTATCCTCATCATTGTCAAATCTTGGGAAGTACTAAGCCATACGAACCACTTATTCTATTGTAGGATGGTTCTCTTCTATGAAGAGTTCTTGAAAGTGATTTTTCCCTAGTCTTGACATTCCCTCAAAATTATTTTCCTGATTTCCATCCCGGTCCTTTAAATTCCATATGGTATTTTTACACTCTCTACCTTTTGCAAAGGATTGAAAGAACTTAGTGTTCTCATGTCCACTTGTCAACCAGATATCCCTACTTTGCAGCCTCCAAATTTCTTCTTTATCCTTGAGTATCTTGTTTCTACTTTCTTCCATTCTGAGTAGTGAGATCTTGGATTCTAGTGTAGCATAACCACCCCCTTCTTCCTCCAAAATTCTTTGTAGTTTGGGTTCTATTTCATTAAGCTCCAAGTCTTCAGCTTGTATTTTCTGTAAAGCCCAGTTATTTATTTTTTCTTTGATCCTTTTTAAATTTTCAACAAAGTGAGAGGTTGTCGAAAGATTCCTTTCCTGGTGAAAGGGTATCCAATGTTCTCTCACCAAATTAATAAAGGATTCATATGTTAGCCAATTCTTGTTTACTTTGAAAGGGATTCTTGGCTTTCTCGTCCCCTGTCTTAATTCCAAAAAGATCAGAACATGATCAGAAATGCCTCTAAATCCAATCCATTGTTTCAAATGTAAGGTTTTTTCCAATAAAGAGTCAGTTATAAGAAAACGGTCCAGTCTCTTTGCTATTCTATCATCCCCCACCCTATTATTTCTCCAAGTTGATTTGAGTTTGATTGGTTTGATATCCAATAAATTGCATTCCACAATATTTTGTGTGAAGTAACCTGTGAGTGGGTCTTCTCTCGCATGTGCTCCCCAAACTTCTGAGAGCCCTAATGAAAAATTTAGATCTCCTCCTAAAACAACATGCTGACCTTTCAAGAAGGACTTATTGAAAATATTATCCAAAAAAGTGCCTATGTTCTGACAAGGACCATATATGTTGATGATGTGAAGTTTTTCGTCTAGCTCTAGGAGAGAGATCGTAATGTCGAGTCCTAAATCTATGCCCTAGGAATTTGAAACTTTGATAGAATGGATGTTCCATCCTATTGCCAATCCTCCCGATAGTCCTGTAGAATCTAGGGTTTCAAAATCCCATCGTAGGAGTAGATATTTTAATCTGGATCTTATCTCCTCCCCCACCCCCAACCTCTCTTGTAACATTAGAATTTCAAGGTGTTCAGACTCGATCACCCTTTTTAGGGCTGGTCTTTTGAGGGGTCCAACAAGACCCCTTCAATTAAAAGAACAACATTTCAACATGAACCCTTCCCATGGGTTATCCTTTATCTAAGATCTGATTCAATGGAGAGTTCTTTCTCGACCAAGAGATCATTTTTGGCTTTTATTTGTTCTTTTGAAATCAACGACTTTCTTCCCCACCCAATGTTTTCCAAAGTGTATACCGATTTAGTGGCTAGACCTTCCGAAGCCACTTTTTTATGTGACCTAAGGTAATAGAGACCTGAAGAGGTCGTTGAGGATCATGTGGAAGTGTTCTCTTCAAAATTACTGATACGGTTAGAGATAGGAGGTTCAATTGTATCAATCTCTGAAGGAGCCGAAGGACAAGTGGCTAGCATACATGAAAGGTTTGAATGGGCCAAGAAATTAAGAGACTTCAACCACTCAGTGCCTTCTAAATTTAAGTTGTTTATTAAAACAATAATAGGAGGAGAGGAGGGTAAAGAAGTATCCTATTTCACGATAGGTACTAAATCCGAGCCTATTTTGGAGATGCACATGTTTTCCTCTTCCCTTAAAGATTTGTGTCCCGAAGAAAATGTGGATTCTTTTCATTCCAACACCAGAGCCTCATGTTTTGCTTCAATTGGTCGGATTTGTTCTTTCGTAGATTTTTTTCCTTCATTGGAAGACATTGCGGGAATTCTATCCTCCTGAAACCGAGTTAAACCTTTGTCTCTTTTATAACCCAATCCTCTGGTCCTTACGGGCATACTGCAGTTTTTAATCAAATGACCAAAATGATGGTATCTCCTATATATGAAGGGGATATTTTCATACTCCAATCTCTAGGTATGTCTAAAAGTTCCCCAACTAAGGTCAACTTCTTCACCAAGACCTTCCCTGATAATTAAATTGACTAGGACCCTTGCCACCTTCTTTTGCTTTGTTTCTTCATAAGTCATGTCTGCATCAAGAAAGTCTCCCAATAAATTCCCAATTAGTTTGAAGTGTTCAAAGGACCAGAAGTGCAGTGGGAGTGTCAGTAGTTGCACCCAGACCAGAATAATGCCCATACTTTCTTTAATGGAGTCAAAAAGAGGGATCCAAGGCTTAAGGAGTAAAGGGGAATTGTTTACACTCCGGGTTTTCCTAGGGCCCACTTTGTATGCTCTGGTTGTAGGAAGGTGAAAGAGAACCAGTTCCTATTGAGTTCAATGATTTCTAGGACATAGCTGAGTTATTTATTCCAAGAATTATGCATCCAATCGACCATAGTTTTGAGCACAAAAGATATACCATTGGCTCTACTCACCAAAACTTGATTTTCCATAAGAACAAACTGACTTAAATCCACTTCTTCCCCAAGAACCAAGTTTCCAATGTTCCCCTTAGAATTTAAAATTTTTCATTTTAGTCTGTGTCCTTCCCTTGTGTTCCTCCTCAAGACGCTATGTTCAGATCCTTCGCCAGAACCATGGGGTAAGGGATCCGCCTGTGTGTAATCTCTTATATCCTTTTTCCAATTGAAACCCATGTGATCCTCTACTTTTAGGAAGGTTGATATGAAGCCTTTGGTGGTGGATGAAAATCCACTTGTTCCCCTAGGAGTATGGGGATCCCATATATAATTTGTTCCGCTACCTCTGCTGGGATCCATTTCATTCCACAGTGTTTGTTAAATGACCCATGCTCCTTTTGAGAAGAAAGTGGCGAAGAAATAAGAAAACCTCCTTATGTCTGATTAAAAAATTCAATATTTGAGGCCCTTTGTGCAATGAGAGAGGGTAGGGTTCCTACATCAGGTAGACGTGAACCTAGTTTCCAGTGTTCTGTAAAATCTCTGAAGAAAAAAATTTCGATCATGGGGGACCTGAAAAGGGGCAACTTACGAGGTGAGGAAACCTCAAGCGCAACCTCTGTATGTTGCTGCGAAAGCATGGGTGTTTTCCCCTTCTCAACCAACCGATCTCTCGATCCTCCACCTGTCTTCTCACACAACTCCCCAGTGTCCAGGAGATTAGAGTCCACGTAAGCCAAGGTCTCCATGTGGTCTCCGGTTTATACCAACCTTCTCCAAGAAATTACCACTGTGAAAAAAAAAACCCACTGAAAACTAAGAAATTCACCATAGATTCTAAAACCCTCCCAAACCTAATCGCAATCTAAAGATCCGACCCATGTCTTGACCGCAGAGGCCATTTACACTACATTCATTTTAATTACATAATATCATTTGAAGTATAAGCAAAATAATATAATTTTGTAAATACAGATAGTGATTTTATAATTATGAAATATAAATTCTTCATTCACTATAATTTAGATTTGAATTTGAATGAATTTGACCTATGTACATATACATAGTTATATTCATTTGAATTATAAGTAAAATACTACAATCTTCTTAATATAGATAGTGATTTTATAATTATAAACGTAATAAGAGAAATATGGATTTTTTTAATGTTATAAATAAAAACATTTATAATAAAGTCAAGTATCTTCATTTATAGACTTTAAAAAATATATATTATTTTAAACAAAGAAATGTGAGTTCTTTCTTTATTGTTTTGTTATTCAATTCTATAAATATGTTGATGAAGAGAAAGTACTTTTTAGAAGCTATTAGAATGTCAATTTAAGTTCAACTTGGCATTTATGGTATTTATAATATTTTGAAAATATTGAGAATATTTTGGACATTCATAAATATTGAGAGAATTATAAAAGGATTGTGTACATATGATTTTATGTTGATAGTGACTCACAGGTCATTTTCCCACATGTTCATAGTTATAACTCTCCAACAACTTCAATACTTGAGTTTTTCTTTAATTTTTTATACGGGATTAAAATCCTCTATTACAGAGTTTGGAGTACTTTGTTCTTGCACGAGAATGCACCTCAACCTTATGAAATCCATAGGAATTTCATTTTCTCTTACAGGCTCCCATCTCCTTACCAACACATCATTTTAGATGTTTTACTCTTCGTCCCAGGCTCCTTTAATAGTGCACCCAATCCATTACTTAGCCAAGAGACCACATGATGAAACCATGGTCTAAATTTCTCCTTTAACGCCCTCGAAGACCCTGGTGCTAAGATTCTTTATTTTCATATGACTAACGTCGAGAACCATGGTCTTATGCATGGAGGTACGCGATCAATCTGGATCGTCGATCCATACTCTTCAATGGATGACTACCACATATAGAGGTTTTAGTACGTCAGACTCCATGCCTTATCAACAATCCAAAACTTTCAAAGGCCATAATCCACAATGATCTGTACCATTGATCCTACTAGTGATCAACGGTCATGATCTCTTCCTCTATGATATCATTCAATGACAGATCATCGTCGATCCATATTGTGGATCTAATATGGACAATTGATTCTCTTCTAATTATATTTGAAACTGGCGATGTGGGTCAGCATGAAAATATTATCACTTCAGAACCTTTCTTCCACATGTCGTTGCCTTAGTGGATGCCTTTACATCAACATGAAGTGTCTCATCATCAGGACATCAGGGCTTACAACACTTCTTATAAACCAAAAACTCCCACGATCCGAGATTCCCAATGATGAGGGTTGTGAATCTTATATCACGAAGATTTAATCTCCATCGTCCAATCCTTAACACTATTATAAAGATAGAAGTCACCAAGGGATGATTTATGCGATGATATGGGTCCTCAATCTGCACTCGAGATATAATCTAAGTCGTCGATATGCATTCAAAGATTTTCCACGAAAAACATTTATCGTGGGACCTGGTCTCCACATGTCACTTCCTCTGTGGAGTTACTTACGTCAGTGTGACATTTGTCATTTTCGAGACCTTGGAACTTTTAGGCCCTCCGATACCTTAAAAACTCCACTTCCCACGGTCCGCTATAACAAGAACTATTGATTTGGATATAGACCAAATAATCACGATTCTCCCATAACTTACGCGTGTATTTTAACTCATGATAGGTTGTCGTTCGTCAATATCACTCTGGATTTGATGGTCAAATCTATTCATGTCGCTGGACTGTTGAGACTTCTACAGAATTATCATAAATTCAATTCAATGAATGATATTACTCAATGGAATGATTCGATGGTTGTTCTTCTTCAATGTTTACAAAGGCTTATTTGACCTCTGGTTCACCTTGCACGCAACATAGTCTTCGATCTCTATTCTCCCACGACCTCAATTGACTCAACTCTGGATTTAAATGACCCTCTATCACCTCAAATACATCGATCTCTTCAATGATCGATGATCGGTTTCGATCTAAACCTGCACAACATTGGATAACACATAAAGGATCCTATATGGATTCAATAGCTCACACTTCATCCAATGATATACAAAGACACTAGATAAACACAATGAGATTCTATAAATGAATCTGTACACAATTACATAAGGCCTTCTTACCTTTTTGACCTAATTTACATTTAATTGTCCTCTTTTCATCCTTTTTTGCCATAATCGGCCTCTTACACACTCCTCTCTACCTCTTTCTTACTCTGTCTCTACATACCCCTTCTTATTTCTCGTAGGATTATAATTTTAAGCATGGAATATCAATGTCCAACCCATAAACTAATCCCTAAGATTATGCAACTAATAACCATAATATCACTCTCGTACTTTACAATTAATAAGGATCAAATAGAACCAAATGCTCCATACTTAGGATAATCTACCTAAACTCAACTAATTTCTCAATTAAGCTTTTACACCTCAAATAGGAAAAAACAAACCCTATCCTTATAGAATCCAACTAAAACATGATAAATTAAATTAATTTGAAGTTTTAGGGAACCCACTCCCTTAGTAAATGTAAATACCCCTAGGTCAAATCAACAAGGCTGATTTTTGAGGTGAAATGCTACTGCATCAAACTCCCAAGGTTAAAATTGTTTATAATCTCCTCATCATGTGTCCTCAAATGAAGTCCTCCTATGATCCTCTGTTAATGTTGTCGATATGAATTGTCTTCCATCTTTCAGGATCCCATATTTTATGTTGTTTCTTATTACTTGCATTGCTACATTACTTCTGTATTGTTGTTGTGTTGAGTTCTCCAAGCCTCCAAATTTTATGCTCCAGTTGTCCACTTTCCTTATTGATGCAAAATTTTGCAATCAATTGTACTCTTTGTTTGGTTGTCCTTCTTACTTCAGTATGCTTCCTCTTAGGAACTTTTATCATCATCATCCATATCTCATCAATCTCCATGTCCAATTTATCTTCTTGTCGGTACATCCCACTGCTTCTTTGTTGAAATTTATTGTTGTTGCTACCCATTGGTTGTTTCCCCTCCTCTTCATCCATGTCATTGTTGTATGGAACCATTATTTTATTCTTAGAATTGGCTTGAACTAAGTATGCATTCTTTATATAGTCCTTTTCACCAGGATCTCTTGCTAACCACTCCTCGAAAAACCTCAATTCTTTTTCAAAATTTCTAAACATTAGCTCTGAAGGTTGTACTTGAGGTTTAACTTCATCCTCAAGAAATAGTTTATATTATATTTCTCTATTTACAAATTCATGTTCATCATCACTTTCTATACCTGCAACCCCATAATAATTTTGAAATTTAAAATTTACCTAATTTTTCTTAGATGTTGTCGACACTTCTTTGTTACAAGGAACTTGTGAACATTTCTCCTCTCTAGTTGTAATCTCCTTTTCTGACTCAGGTCCTCTCAAAAAAATTTCTATCAACTCTAATTTATCATCATACTTTATGAGCATTGCATCTGAATGCTTCTCTCTATCCTTGTTTTTTCCATCTTTATGAGCCAACGTTATCCTTCTTTCTGTACCAATATATTCGTGCAATTGTCCTTCAGTAATTGAATTACACCATTGTGAATGGGTCTCCATTTTACCTTTATGAGACAATGTGGTCTCATCCTCCTTCATCTCTATGACAACTTAAAATGAATTTCCATTATATACTAAACCTGCAATGATACACAAATTATCCTTCTGAAAAACATAAGACCCTATGGTCTCATTTGATGCTTCATACATCATCAGATATTCATGCTTCTCTGAACTTTACACATAGTCCATCAGACTCTCAAAATGTCTCTCTTTAGCATACTCAACATTACCCTCACTAAGGATTGATACTTGTTCACGTTCAAAAAATTGAACTTCTCTTTCTGTCTTTAACCTTTTATTAAACTCAATTTCTCTGAGTTTTTTATTCCTCAACTGAGCACCCAACCTATGCTACAACTTCACCTACAACACATGGCAATTCACCTTATTTCATAGAATTCATTTGCATCCTTCGTATTCCTCACCTTTCTGTAGCAATTCTATTAGCACACTAATATATGACTTCAACTCATATTTATCCATTTCAAATTGCTCATCACTCAAATTTCTATGGATTACACTATAACATTTTCTATGACCATTAGGATTCATTGTCTTCCTTCCTCTATGAGATTCCTCTTGCTCATTGTGAGTTGCAGTCAAGCCTATGCAAGAAAATTTCTTGTTACTCAATACCTCACTAAGATTATCCATAACCTATCCCTCTATTATTTCTCTTATTCTCTTCCTTCGAACCTTCTTTTGAGCACTTTATGCTCCTTTGGCTTCTACACCTATCTAGCTCATCTCTTTGATATCTTCACTTGTCCTCCTTCCTTCCAAGCTTCATCTGGAATAGGTTCTTTTCCACAGTATAAAACAAATTCATTTGTCCTTTGTTACAGTCTGCCTGTTGTAACCACCATCACTGCTACCTGTAATCAAACATTTTCTTCTCAAATTAGTTGAAAATAAAAGACTAATTTAGCTATTGTTCGAACTCATTCGAACATGTACTGTTTTAATCTTTCCAATTTATTTTACTAGTTTTTTTGTTGCAGATATTCACTCTTCTATTACCTTCTAAAAGTAGACATTCTCTTTGTTTCCTTAAATAACTTCAATTCTCTTTCTCAAAGCTTCACCTTACTCTGATACTAATTGATAGTGACGCCATGTTGGTTGTGGAGCCTGATTATCTTCCTGATTCAGAGGTATTTGTTTTCAACCGTGTTTATACCCCATGAAGAATTTACACCCCAAGAAAATGTACACTCCTCCACATGGGGGAGTAGAGGGGAGGTTACCTCCCCAGTGGGTTCCATCCCCCTGGATGGGGGGTCCGGGGGCAAGCGGGCCCCCGAAGGAAAATTTTCCTTATAAATGTATATTGTAATTTCATAGTAAATCTGGACCATTCATTATAAGGTCGCGGATCTGACGGTAGAAGCTATGTTAGGGTTTTTTTCCCGTTAAGGAAAACCTCTTTTATGAGGGAAATGTATTGCATCTATGTATCATTGCGAATATGGTATTCTAAGTGAGGAGACTATGATAGAAACAAGAGGAAGTTACAACGGGTTTTTTGTAGGTTATATCCCTTCATTAGCTGGATAATAATAAAGGAAGGACCTAGAAATTTCTCTTGTGGACATAGCCCACACTGGGTGAACCATGTATATGTGTATCTCTATTGTATTATGTATCTTCTGTGTTTTATTTCTACATTTGTTTTATTTTATTGCTCCATGATTTTGTTTATCTAACAAATGGTATCAGAGAAAAAGGCAACTCACAGGAAAAGAAGGTTCCTGGTTTGAGTGGGAGCAATCGTGGAAGATGGAAAGTTTAGGATTGAGAAATTTAACGGCCAAAACTACGAGTTATGAAAGGTGCAGATAGAAGATTATTGATATCATAAGGATCTATTCCTACCATTGGTTGGAATGGCTAAGAAGTCGATGACCATGAAGGATGAAGAATGGGAGGTTCTTGATATAAAGGCACTAGAAATGATACGACTGAGCCTGGAAGCATCAGTGGCTTTCAATATTTCGAAATAAAATAAAACAAAGGAGATGATGGAAACATTGGATAAACTGTATGAAAAACCCTCGACGTCCAATAAGGTATTTCTAATGAAGATATTATTTAATATGAATGTGTCATAAGGTGGGTCTATTGCAGATCATTTAAATGAATTTAATGCGGTTACTAATCAACTAAGTTCTGTAAAAGTGGGCTTTGATGATGAGGTCGAGGCTCTTCTAATATTGTGCTCATTGCTAGAAATATGGAATGGCTTGGCCATGGCTATAATTAACTCTGTCTCTCATTCAAATACTTTAAAATTTGATGATGTTGTTGGTGTTATCCTTAGTGAGAAAATGCGATGAAAAATAACAGGTGAGATATCAGGTACTGCGTTAAACATGGAGAACAGGGGAAGACAAAAGGATAGAGGAAATGGCTCAGGGAACCATGGTAAATATAGGAAGGGAATATCTAAATCCAAACTTGGAAAGATAGAGTGTTATAATTGTGGAACGAAAGGACATATGAATAAAGACTGGAGAGCTCCAAAGAAACAAAGAGATGGACAACAAGAGAAAAATCAGGAAGCAAATGTAACATGTGATGTGTTACAATATGCTTTGATTATTTTTGTAAATAATATTTCTGAGTCTTGGGTAGTATATTCAGGGGATTCATTTCATGCCATGCCCCATAGGAAACATTTTTTAGATTATGTTCAAGGTGATTTTTGACAGGTTCATTTGGGTGATGATGCACCATGCGAAATTGTTGGAATGGAAAAGGTAAAAATAAAACAAAGGAATGGAAACCAATGGTTGTTGAAAGAGGTAAGACATGTTCCAAATCTAAGGAAAAATCTAATTTCAACAAGGCAGTTGGAAAGTAAAGGTTGTATATGCATATTTACATATGAGGTGTGGAAGGTCACCAAAGGATCACTCGTGATAGAAAAAGGAGAGAAGGTAGGTACATTGTATTTATGTACTCGTAATATTGACTCTTCTATCTCTTTAACTTCTACATGAGTGTACACAACATTGTGGCATCATAGGATTGGACACATGAATGAGAAGGGGATGCAGATACTTCACAAAATAAATTTGATGCCAAATCTTAAACAAATTGATTTGGATTTATGTGAGCATTTTGTTTATGGAAAACAAAAGAGAGTCATATTTCTCAGAGTCGGAAAATAAAATAAGAGTGAAAGGTTAGAGCTTGTGCATACAAATGTGTGGGGACCAACTCATGTATCATATTTTGGTGGATCTCATTATTATGTTACGTTTATCGATGATGCAACTAGAAAAACTTGGGTGTATTGCATTCGACAAAAATCTGATGTTTTTGATACTTTTAAGAAATGGAAAGATTTGGTTGAGAATGAAAAAGGAAAAAGGTTGAAGTGTCTTATATCAGAAAATGCAAGTGAATATCACAACAAGGAGTTTGATGATTACTATTCATACCATGGGATTCGTAGAGAGAAGAAAGTTCCAGCAACACCACAAGAAAATGGTGTGTCAGAAAGGATGAACATGACAATCATGGAGCGTGCAAGGAGTATGAGATTGCATGTTGGTTTTCCCTTACAGTTCTGGGAAGATACTGTATATATTGTTGTTTACTTAATAAATAGAGGACCTTCAAGTTCTTTGGATGGTGGAATTCTAGAGGAGGCATGGATAGGTAAAAAGGTAAACTATTCCTATTTGAAGACTTTCGGTTGTGAAGCATTTTTCCATATTGATAAAGAAAATAGAACAAAGCTTGAGGAAAAATCCAAGAAGTGTACCTTTATTGGATACAGTGTTAATGATTTTGGTTATCGCTTATGGGATTATGAAAATCACAAAATCATTAGGATTATAGATGTCACAAAATCATTAGGATTAGAGAAGGTCATGTACAAAGATAAATTGCAGGGAAAGAAACAGGAAAAATAAAAATCAGAATACACAGTGCTTGATGAAATCACTTTAAAAGAAATTCCCAAGGTACCAGAAAATCAAAATGTACAACAACAAGAGAAACATGTACCTCAAACTCCTGCAAGTGTTGTTAGAAGATATACCAGGTTAAGTAGACCCCATGAACGATACTCTACTTCATTGTATTATTTATTGTTGACTAATTCTGGTGAACCAAAATGTTATGAAGAGGCAATGCAGGTAGACAAAAAAAATAAGTGGGAGAAAGGAATGAAAGTGGAAATGGATTCCCTGGTAAATAATCAAACTTTGGATTTGGTTCAGTTGTCTGCAGAAAAAAGAGCATTGCATAACAAATGGGTTTACAAGTTGAAGGAAGAAGATGGAGGAAGAAAGAGGTACACGACTAGACTTGTTGTAAAGGGGTTTTCACAAAATAAAGCTATAGATTGTGATGAAATATCTTCTCATGTTGTTAAAATGACTTCAATTAGGACTATTTTAAGTCTTATGGTAGTAGAATATTTGCATCTTGAATAGTTAGATGTAAAAATAACTTTTCTCCATGGGGATTTGGAGGAACAGATTTATATGCAGCAACCACAGGGGTATGAGGTCAAAGGAAAATATAATTTGGTATGCAGGTTGAAGAAGAGCTTGTATGGCCTAAAGCAAGCTCCAAGGCAGTGGTATTTGAAGTTTGACAGGTTTATGGAAGAACAAGGTTATAGTAGATGTCATTATGATCACTGTGTATATTTTAAAAAGATAGAAAATGGAAGGTATATTATCTTACTATTGTATGTAGATGACATGGTTGTTGCAACGTCTAATATGTTGGATATAAATGTGCTCAAGAAGAAATTAGATAATTCATTTACAATGAAGGATTTGGGTGCTGGAAAGAAAGTCGGTATGAGAATAACAAGAGATAGGAAAAATCACAAATTGACATTGTCTCAGGGTGAGTACATAGAGAAGGTGTTGGAAAGGTTTAAAATGTAGAATGGAAAACCAGTTAGTACACCTTTGTCCAGCCATTTCAAATTAGCTAAGAAAATGTGTCCCAAGACACAGGAGGAGATAGAATACATGTCCATGGTACCTTATTCATCAACAATTATCATCTTGATGTATGTGATGGTTTGCACAAGACCATATATTGCACATGTAGTGGGATTTTTGAGTAGGTATATGAACAATCCAGGTAAACAACATCGGGAGGCAGTAAAGTGGAGTCTCGGGTATTTTAGAGGTACTGCTACTCATGCATTATGTTTTGGAGGTTCATACACTATTCTACATGCATATGTTGATTAAGATATGGTAGGTGATAAAGATAGCAGGAGGAGGACCAAAAGGTATGTTTTTAGTATAGGTGGAACAATAGTAAGTTGTATTTCAAAACTCCAAAAGGTTATTTCACTTTCAACAACAGAAGCAGAGTATCTTGTTGCTACATAGGCTAGTAAAGAAATGATTTGGTTACAAAGGTTTATGGAGGAATTGGGAAAGAAGCAGTAGAATAGTAGGTTGTACTATGATAGTGAGAGTTACATTCATATTGCAAAGAACTCAGCCTTACATTTGAAGAATAAGCATATACAACTCAGGTACCATTTCATACAATCCGTCTTGGAAGATAGACATTTGAAGTTGGAAAAGATACACACTAGCCAAAATCCTGCAGACATATTAACAAAGGCAGTTACCAGAGAGAAAATGAGTTCCTGATTAGTTTTAGTTTCTCTTCAAGCATCAAGGTGAAGATGAGAAATTTGCGAGGTCCAAGAAGGATCATAGTCCAACATATACAACAATGGTGGAGTTGTTGAAATCAGTCTCCAAGTGGGAGATTGTTGGTTGTGGAGCCTGGTTATATTCTTGATTCACAGGTCTTTGTTTTCATCTATGTTTATACCCCATGAAGACTATACACCCCGGAATAATGTACACCCCTCCACGCGGGGGAGTGCAGGGGGGCCTTACCCCCCCCCCCTATGGGGTCTGGGGCCAAGCAGGCCTCGGGTAGGGGTTCGAGGGAGAATCCCTTGAAGGAAAAAGTGCCTTGTAAATGTATATTGTAATTTCATAGTAAATATGGACCATTCATTATAAGGTCATAGATCTAACGATAGAAGTTATGTTAGGTTTTTTTTTCCTATAAGGAAACCCTCTTTTATGAGGGAAATGTATTGCGGTTATGTATCATTGAAAATATGGTATTCTGAGTAGGATATTGTGAGAGAAAGAAGAGGAAGACACAACGGGTTTGTTGTAGGTTGTATCCCTTCATTAGATGGATAATAATAAAGGAACGACCTGGAAATTTCTCTAGTGGACGTAGACCACACCCGGTGAACCACATATATATTTGTCTCTATTTTATTGTGTATCTTCTGTGTTTTTATTTCCACATTTGTTTTATTTTATTGCTCTACGATCCTGTTTATCTAACACCACCAGGTCAATTTCCCATAGGTGCAGAGTTATAAGTAACTCTGCAACAACTTCAACACTCAAGTTTCTCTCAAATTCTTTATACGACCCAAAAATCCTTTGTTATAGAGTATGGAGTACTTTGTTCTCACAATAGAATTTTTCTCACCCCTTTTAAGTTCATAGGAACATCATTTTCTCTCCCAGGTTCCCATCTCCTTACCAACACCTAATTTTTGATGTTATAGTCTTCATCACGAGCTCCTTTAATAATTCACCTAATACATCACTTTTCCACGAGACCATGGGTTTAAAATATGATCTAATTGTCTCCTTTAATGCCATTGAAGACCCTAACGCTAAGCTTATTTATTTTCATATGACCAACTCCCTGAACCATGGGCTTAAGCACGAAGGTACATGATCAATCTTGATAGTCAATCCATACTCTTCAATGGATGACTACCACATATAGTGGTCCTAGTATGTCGACACTTCACGCCTTCTCAACAACCGAAAACTCCTAAAGGTTGTGATCCACAATGATCTGGACCATTGATCCCGTTGGTGATCAATGGTCGGGATCTCTTCCTCTGCGATATCATTCAATGATGGATCACCGTTGATCCAGATCGCAGATCCAATATGTACCATTGATTCCCCTCTAACTATATTTAAAACTAGAAATGTAGGTCAGCACAGAACCTTGAGCACTTCAAAACCTTTCCTCCACATGTTTTCCCCTTAGTGCACACCTTTATTCCAACATGAATTATCTCATCATTGGGACATCAACACTTACAACACTTCTTATCAACCAAAAACTCTCGAGATTCGATATGCACAATGACGAGGTTCATCGATCTTCTGCCCCAAAGATTTAATCTCCATCGCACAATCCTTAACAATATTATAAAGGTAGAAGCTTCCAAGGAACAATGTCCTTGATGATATGGGTCATCAATCCGCATTTGAGATATAATATGAGTCTTCAATCTCGATTCAAATATTTTCAATGGAAAACATGTATCATGGGACCTGGTCTCCACATGTCACTTCATCTATGGATTTTCTTACGTCAGTGTGACGTTTTTCGTCGTCGGGACATTGGAAATTTTAGGCCCTCCAACACCTTCAAACCCCCGCTGTCCACGGTTCTATATAACGAGAACCATCGATCTGGATCTGTATCGAACGATTTCAATTCTCCCTTACCTTCCACGTGTCTTTTAACTCCCGATACACTGTTGTCCATCGATCTGACTCTTGATTTGAAGGTCAAATCTATTCCCATCACTGGACTGTCGAGACTTCTAAAAAATCCTCTTAGCTTCGATCCAATGACTCATATTCCTCATTGGAATGATCTAACAATTGTTGTGCCTCAATGCTTACAAAGGCTTCTTTTACCTCTGGTTCACCTTGTGTGCAACACAATCTTTGATCTCTATTCTCCCATGACTCCAACTGAATCAACTCTGGATTCAAATTATCCTCTATTGCCTCAAAGACCTCGATCTCTTCGATGATCGATGATCGATTTTGATCTGAACCTGCACAACACTGGATAACACACAGAGGATCCTAAATGGATTCAATCTCTCACACTATATCAAATGATATACAAATACACAAGATAAACACACAAAGATTCTATAAATGAATCTATACACAATTACATAACGCCTTCTCACCTTTCTGGCCTGATTTACATTTAATTGGCCTTTGTTCGACCTTTTTTACCACACTTGGCCTCTTACACACTCCTGTACCTTTTAATCACTTTGTCTCTACATACCCCTTCTGATTGCCTGTAGGATTATGATTTTAAGCATGGAAGGTCAACTTCTATCCCATCAAAAAATGCCTAAGATTTTGCAACTAACAACCACAATAGCACTCTCGTACCTTACAATTGATAAGGATCAAATGGAATCAAATCTTGCATTCTTATGATAATCTACCTAAACTCAACTAATTGATCAATTAAGCTTTTACACCTCAAATAGGGAAAAACAAACCCTATCCTTCTAGAATCCAACTAAAACATGAGAAATAACATTAATTTGAAGTTTTAGGGAACCCATTTGCTTAGTAAATGTAAATACCCCTAGGTCAAATCAACAAGGTTGATTTTGGAGGTGAAATGCTCCTTCATCACATGTTTAATGAGGTAGATCTTGGTAAGGGTCTTTTAGACAAAATGATCCCTAATCGAAAAAAATAAATTCAATATAATCAAGTCTTGGATTATGAGAACATGACATTTAGATATTGGATATGTCATGTTTTGGGACATCTACAACATACATATTCTCATGTTCAAGTTCAACCTTAGAGGAAAAAAGTAACCCAATCAAGGTCGAAAAGATCGAATTATCCAATCCTTACTCGAGGGTATATATAAGACATGTATGCAAGGCTTTCCTCCTTGAGGGGGGGTAGTTGTATAAGGAATACATGAAACCCATACCTCAGAGTCAACTAAGATTCCCATAAGGAATTGGTTCTCTCTATGAATTCTTATTTACATCTTCTAGCTTACAAAAATCTGTGCTTATACTCTTGTAAGTGTTGTATGCATTAGTACTTTTATTTTTCTATTATATTTTGAGGGCTTAAAAGATGTAATTTATTTTTATGATGTAATGGAAATTGCAACTTTTTTTGGAAAAAATAATAATAATTATATGTGTGTGTCTCTGTGTGTGAAAGAGATTATACATAGTATAAACAATGTTAAATGTAGGCAAAAATAAAATATCAAATATAGGCATACACAAAAATACACCTAGAGAACAATTATAAATTTTCAATTGAAATAAATATAAATTAATATACTCTCTATGATGTATGATCTTGTAGTATATGATAATTCTACAAAATTATTTGATAGGAAAATATCATAATGGATCTCATAATGTAATTTCTTTTTCTTATTGCATTATATCTTTCAGGTTAAAAGATAAATTGGCCTCTTGTTTATCGAAGGAGCATTTTTGTTTCTTGAAGGATAGACATTTTTTTGATGAACTAGGTCTTTCTTAGGAATGCTTGCATTCAACAAAGTTGAAGAGGATGAAATCACTAATTTTGAGGCTGCATTTGAGGAAAGTTTTTTATTGTGTCAGTTGGAGTTTTCTGAGGATGATGTTCGTTCAAATTCGACTTCAATGGGAGGTGGTTAGGTGGATAATGTGGTGTGTCACAAGTGCTAATTTTGTTGTTCCGGTAAATGGTTCTCCGACAAAGTTTTTTAAAAGTGGTTTAACAAAAGGCTATCCACTTTCCCCTTTGTTGTTCCTTTTGGTGGTGGAGGGATTTAGCATGATCGTGAAGAAGGATTGCATAGAAGGGAAGTTCACAGGTATCAAGGTTGCAAAAGTTCTAGCTATAACTCACCGATTATTTGTCGATGATATTTATCCTAGGGATTGGTTCCTTTGAGGAGTGATCTAAGATTAAACATATTTTAATGATTTTCTGTCAAGCTTCAGGGATGGAGGTAAACTATCAAAAATATTGCTTTCTTTTTAACAATATTGACGAGGAGAAGTTACTTCAGATTGAAGGAATTTAAGGAATCCATTTAGTCGTTATGGGTTGTGGATTGAAGTACTTAGGGTTCCATTTGAAAGAAAATGATTATATGGTTTTAATTTGATTTTTTCTTCTTCAGAAGATTGAGAAGCGTATTGGACATTGGACATATATATGGATTTCATTGGGTGGTAGATTGGTTTTATTAAAGTTTGTCCTTCAAAATTGATCGGTATACTAGTTCTCTTTAGCTAAGGTTCCTAATAAAAATCTATCAAAAATATGGGGTCTATTCTCCAATTTCCTTTGGAAAGGGGTGAGGAAACCCTTGGGGTTTCATCTATCTAGCTGGGACTTGATCTCTATGGCTAAATCTCTCGGAGGTTGGGGTATTTGAAATATCCATTGGTTTGCACAAGCTTTAGCAGTTAAATCCCTCTGGAGGGCTTTGTTTAATTCAAGTTTATGGAAAAAATCTATTAATAAGAAATACCTTAAGGGTTAAGATGTGATCTTTTGGTTGCGTTTGGAGAACTAAAATTTCTTTGTAGATTCAAACTTCTGGAGGAATGTTTTGCACTCATTGTCGTTGTTGAAAAAGTGGCTTGCGTGGTCTATTGGTAACAGATCTCATGTTTTGGTAGGTTAGGACCCTTTTGTTAGTTGTAGTTCACATTAGAAACTCTCGAATGCTCTCATTCTACATTTAAAGTCTCTACAGGTATTTTCTCTTACTCATATTGGTCATGGATCTTGTTTAAATGGATCTAGATCTCAGGATTGGTTAGCTCCTATAGATCTTTATCTTGATGGAGATTTGGAAACATAGTGGAATTCCTATTTAATAGCGTTGAGATGTAGTGGGATATCTCTCATCAATGAAGAGGATTTGGTCGTTTGGACATGGAATCAATCAAATGAAGTAACAGTAAAATCAACTTACAATGCTTTGGTTGATTAGAACTTGGAGGTGGAACCTAAGTGGTGGTTTCGTGGGCTCTCGAAATTATAGGATCCTATCAAAATCATTCTCTTCATGTGGTTATGTTTACATGATCATATTCTGAGAGGTGAGAATTTCAGGCGTAGAGGGGGAATCAAACCTTTTGTTTGTAGTTTTTGTTTATAGGATGAAGAGACCACATAACATTTGATGGTCACCTATGAGATTACACAACAAATATGGAAAGAGGTATGTGGACTCTTGAAAATAAATGGTAACTGGAATTTGTTGCCATTGAAGGATAACTTATTGAACTAGTTTCTAGCCTTTCCAAATCATAAGATGGTTTCTCTCTTTGTTTTGTGGGGAATTTGGCGATATAGAAATAATTTTTTTTTTTTTAAAGTGTCCAAGAAATGAATTTAAACTTTGTTTAAGGATTGTGAAGGTTGTAAAGGAGATGCTCTATTCCTTTGAGGGGGGCATTTTTTATTATATTTTGAACCCGACCTATTTTGGAGATGGGTCAATAGGCTTCTTTGATGGAGTTGCTGCTAGAGGAGACTGTGGTATTGGAGTTGTTCTCAAATTGAGTGGGGTACATTCTTTTAAGGATCATCTTGTTGTTGGTTTAGGTACAAATGTTAAAGCGGAACTACTTGGGTTATGGAGTCTCGTGACCTTTGTGTTGAGAAAACAAATTCTTGAATTAATGGTGGTAGGAGACTCAAAATTCGTACTTGACTAATTTGATGGGAAGTCACACTTGAATCCTTTAAATCTTTAGCCTTGGATGAGGAACTATTGGAAATCAAGCAATTTTTTGTTTGGGTCTAGTGTTTTCATGTGCACAGACAGTTTAATGCTATGACATATTCTTTGTCAAAGTCTGCTCTGGTTGCCCAGTTGGATTGTTGAGTTATGAAAAACTCATTGAAGATTCAATTGTGGGCTCTGGATCCTTTTCCATTTTTTGATCTCTCAACTTGGAACTTTTTCATCTCAACAAGAGCTATGATATTTGTTTTTAGGTTTAGAATATCTAATTTTGTTTTGGATATCTATATTATTTATGACAAAAACCTATGTTATTTTGGTATAGAATAATTGGATAACAACATATTATTAGAGATACAATATATTATATTAATAAAAAAAGTCATTTCTTATAACTTCTCAAGTCATCCTTTATATTGTAAAATTTCTTTTGATTCTCAATAAATAGCAAAGAAACGGTTTTTTCCTTAGAAAAGAAAAAAAACCAGCGAAAGAATATAGTGAGCCACTATAATCTCGTTATATGGCTCAAATATTGTTATCCAAGCTCATGATAGAATCTCGCTATATATCTCAATATTCTTATGCAAGCTTATGATATACTCTTAGATACATATTAAAAGGCAACCTCTAGTGACGTTGTCTACACTTTAAATAACATTAATTTTACTCTAGCAACCAACAAGCAACGGACTACCCTCATTGCTTGGGCTCTTTACTATGAGCAAGTCCCACATATTGCTTTCACTCTTTACAAGTGCATACAATGTCATCAAAATTAATGATCTTCGGTTAAAGCAGCAATGACTTTTTTTGGGTTTGACCTACTTTTTTAAAGGGGCGTTTGGACTTTTTCTGAGACTCAGTCGACTTCTATACGAGGGCATTTGGGGTTTTTAATCAGACTCAGTCGAATTACATTTGAACGGAAGATTCAGAGCGATTCGCGACAAACTGTCTTCAAACAAACAATTGTTCAAATTGATGAAAATTGATAAACCTGATAAAAAAAATGATAAACCGTTTGATGGATTGATAGGCTGTTTTCAGTTTTTGTTAACGTCCGGGAGAGAATCTCCTGGTGGTTTCAATTTAATTCCAAAACATCCGCTAGTTTATCTTTGTCCAGTTTAAAGACACCTGGGATAATAGTATTATAATATAAAAAATACCCGTCTCTAAGAATGTATGGGAAAATCTGATCCTGCCTTCTCGCAGATTCGTGGTGATTTTATTGATGATGTCCAACTAGCAGGCAGAATGCTTGCAAACCAGAGTCTGGCGGTAGATTTCTACAGATTTGGTTATTTGAAAGAAAAGGTGGGAAGAGCCTGGTCGTAGACATACTGAAATCGAATAAAATGAGGGTTACAGCCTCTCAGCAAGTAGAAGTAGTAATAGGGAAGTTACGAGCATGTTACGAAAAAGGATATTCCATAAGTTGTTTTGAGTTCGCTGGCATTAGGTATACCGAGAAAAAACCTTTTATTAAGGTCTATCATATAATGTTTAGTCCATTCTGTAGTAGCAGTACAGTTTTTAGCTTTTGCCATGGCAGAAGGGAAGGGGATTTGAGAAAGGAAGTGCCATACCGCTTATGGGCACACTCATACAGCTTTCTACGGCTTGAAAAGATTATGACTGTGAATTCGGCCTCACAATGCACAGATAGCCCTTACGCCTTCTTCAGCATTCCGCTTCTATGCCTGGAGAATGACCTTTTCAGATTATTGTATTCTCGATCGTCTTTATTTCAATCTGTTCGCGGCCCATTTTGCATTTGTACCCACTCTAATACATAGTGTAGCCTTTAGGTAAAGCAAGCAAAGTCCTGATAATCCCCTTAGCTGTAGCGCGCGATGATCTGCTTGTTGGCGGTTCTTTCAACCTGCAGAGAGAGATATGAGGAAACCAGTGCAGGAGACCTTATTTCTTTTAACGTAAAAGCCCAGACGGATAGACATGACTTCATTTCAGTTGCAACGGATACTTGGCTTTCCGACCGACAGATAGACATGACTTCATTTCAGTTGCAACGGATACTCGGTGCTTCCGACAGAGGGGGAAGGAAAGGATGAAAAAACCTCATGTAGTTACCTTGTCCACCGTTGGCCGCGTCAAGCTTTCCCATGGCCACTCTCTTCCAATGGGAAACTAGCAATATATTTAGCCAAAATAACAGATCTACTCCGGCGCCGCCAATCTTTAGTGAATCAGTCAAATCAAATACAAGGCTCGTATTCTTCTGCCTAATTGTATAGAATATCGCTTTTTTCACTTAAAAAATAGCGCCGCCCCACATTTTAATGATGTATGTTTGACCACCTGCACTACATGTCACGTTTCCACTCTCGATATAGTAAATGGAAATGCCTTAAAAAATTTACATACACCATCCTTTGTGGGTGATATAATTTTTTAAACGAACAGATTTATACTTTGTGATCCGCGAGATACCTCCCTTTACAACTACCAAATGTGAACTCAAAACGACAAAATTGGAAGTGGTCAAGTATTGTTTATGTTTAGATTCTTCACTTGGGACCTCCTCCTTTAGATCTTCAATGCTCATGTGAGGTTGGTCTTTGTTTAGAGTCTTCCTAGATCTAATCTGGATATTGTTACAATCCAAGGAAGAGATGGAGTAAGTTGGGTAGGTTGCAAGTCGCGTTGGTTGGGATGGCCTCTTGTTATTTGGGTTAGGCATGGTTTCTACAAGAAGTTGTGGTTGAGGAGGGGTGGATGTAAATGCTTGCATCTAGAGTGGAGGAAGAAGCTAAATGGGTGGTTGTGTCATAGGTTGTTGTGGTCCTCCTATGGTGGGATTTCTTTAACATTGTTGTCATAGCTGATCAAGAGGAGGAGCTATCCATTGTTGAGTTGGCATACCCCATGGTTGAGAAGCATATTGCATAGAAGGGTTAGTCCAATATGAATTGAAATATTGTTATTGGTCTGTGATAATACCTTGAGGTTTAGGTTGCGAGGGTCGTTTTTGAGAGACGTAGCACAACTGTTTTGGTTCCTCTATTTTCTCATAGATGGCCTCAAGTTTGGGAAAGGATGGACAATTATGTGTAGCATGGTCCTTGCTACATATTCCATAGACTTCGATTCGATCCAACTCAGACTCCCTTTTTGGATGCTTTGTTCTACACTTTTGGAAAAAGATGGCCAATGCTCGTTCTATTTCTTCCTGCTTTTTTTTTTGTCTGCAGTGTATCCAGGTGAGAGCTTAGGGAGTTGTGTATGTCAGTCTTGAAGTTCTCCAACATGTTCCCAATATCTTTTCTTGTTACTTCACTTCCGATAGTCCTTCCTTTCCTTGCCAATGTATCTCTTGGCCCTTTTATTGTTTTAGATGTGCCTAAGGAATAATCATGACAAAGTTCCAAGATGATATCATATTCTAGCTCAGAAACATCTCCCTCGCCCATAAGGTTGAGGAGTTCCATACAATCATCTCGGAACCCTCTAAAAAATAAGACACATCATGTTTCAGAAGCCAAGTCCCCTTGTCTTTCCCTTTACAAGTTATAGATGAATCGCTCGATGTAGTCTTCCAGGCTCTCATCTTAGTGGTGCATCATCTTGAAAACTTCCTCCCTTATTTCCTTATCCTTGGAATAGTCTTGATATTTGTCTAGAAATTTCTTCATCATTTGGTCCCATGACCGATGTTGTCCTTTCCAAGCTTGATGAACCATCATAATGCAGTGCCCTTAAGTGTGGAGGGAAAGAGCTTCAATTTATGAGTGTCTCTCGCATAGTCGTAGCTTCTGCAAAGTACATCAAACTCGAAGAGGAAGGTATCAAGATCTTCCTTAGATAGCCCATGAAAGTTCGACAACCCTGAGTGAGGAATATACTTTATCTTGGTTTCTTCATCTGTTTCTTTGATTAGGAATCTGAAGGTAGTGGGTTCTTCCTTAACAACCTCGTGAGCCATTTCTTCCTAAGGGTTGATAGCCTATCCCAAGCTAACCCATAGTATGGTAGCTCTTAATTACTTAGGCTACTCTATAAGTCTGCAATGGGACTGTCCAAGGATCTTTTCTCTTTTCTCTGTCTAAATTACTTAGGTCCTCACCAATCCTAATGTTCCATTGATGTTATGATTAAATTTTCGAGACTCTTTACCTGATCACATTTATGGATCAACTCTCCTTTCAAATTATCACTTCCATTACATCCTCTAATCCTCAATTGGATGAGTTTGAGCTTTAAATAGCCCTCTGATTTTCTCCTTTAAAATTCCAAGTCCTTTCTTTCAATAAGACCTCAAGTCTGTGACCATAACCCAATGAAAATGTGCTTAACATATTTACAGATTTTAAGCCTAGGAACTCACGCTTTGCTCGAAGTGACCACGATTACAACCATGGACTAAATCCTTTGTGCCGAGTCTCCTTTACATTATCCCGTTTTACTATAATACCAAAGGCTTGTGACCAAGGTCTATACTTCGCAAATGCCAAAAGGTATTTTTATGAAATGGTAAATGGAATATGAAAACATGTGATGTTTCCACGTGTTTCTTGGGATCCTCAAACTTTACCCCTTTCGCAGATCGACCTTGTCGTTAATATCTAAGAAACTATCAACGTGAAATAAATCTACATTGTTGATTCTCCTGCTTGATCACGATCTAATGGTTGATACTTCTTCTAGATCTCACTTACGATCCAACAACTGAGACTTAGTCAAGTGTTGAGCAGATGATTAAGGTTACTCCAAGCTCTACATTAAGATCTGATGGCTCTTATCTATGTTGACCCATGATCAAACGGTCGCCAACGTTCCCCACATGAAATGATATGGATTGTTGATCTAATTGTGATCAATGATATAGCTTATTTATCATTTAACACTACATGAAGAACCTTAATCAAATGGTTTATGTGCATCAATATAATGATCCGGAGATCATTGTTCCAATTCATATTTGCACTGCATCTTTACTATGGTATGTAAATGACTCTAGATTGTTAATTTCAGGTGATGATCAATAATCAATGGTTATAGATTATTCTTTGTTAGACGAGAGTTTATCCTTTTGAAACCTTGAATGACTCTCCAATGTTTTCGATCTCCAACAATACCTTAGGGAGGAATCCCTCATTGTTTGGGCCTAATCAGCCCACTATGGCATTGACAACTTCAATGATCAATAATCGACTTTGATCCTTCTATATCAAACACTTGTCTTGATTTTGGAACCTCCAAATACTCAACCTTGCAGGGATTTGAAGAACATAATAATGAACAGAGGGTTCTAACATGCAATTCCACACCCTCAATACAACATACAAATATTTGTAACAATAAAAAAACAATCATTAGAGGGTTTCCACAGCCACTCATACTTGAAACAAAGTATTTTCTTCCTTCTATATTAATCATAATGCACATTAAATTACATAGGTTTACATGAGGAAACTCTATGCCCTATTGGCCTTCTAGCCATACTTGACTTTTCAATCTCAAACCTCTCCTTTGGCCTGATTCCTCATTTGATTGGCCACCTCCAACTGTACAAACTTACAATGTTTAATCAAAAAGACGCTAAACTAAAATTAGTTCAAATCCACAAACTTGTCACACAAATCAATAAGGATCCCCTAGATCCATAAATTTCTCAAAAGATCTCTAGGATCTTTCACTCATCCCAAATCTTCCTAATTCACTCACAACTCTCTAGATCCATGAAAATATTCATGAGGTCTCTAAAAAACTTAAAATCATCATGTTCCCATACATTCTTGAACATTTTTTTTTTTAAAACTATCATTTTCCTCTTCTCTAGAAACCATTAAAAAAATAGGAATATTACAAATATTCAATTAAGGATACAACTCATTTAGTAATTGAATACCCCTTAGGTCTTGTCAAAGATACTAGGTTTAGGAGGTAGGATGCTCATGCATCAAGATTTTTCCTCTTCTTCCCAAGGAACTCTTCTAATGATATTGTTCATTGATCTATTCCTCAAATAATGGGGTCTCAGGATGCAAGGATCCTTGTACAGTCTCTGATTCCTGAGGGAATGCCTTGGGCTTCTTCTTGGTAAGATAACTCACAATAGGTGATAGAGAGTTTGGTTGGTGATGTTCCTCTCTCATTTTTTATTGACTTGCATTGTTAGTTTTTTGGGGGGTTTTGGAAGAGACGACAAATCTAACTTGTTAATATCTACTTTTGGGCATATAAAAGTTGAAGAAAACATTATACAAATTACAAAACATCTATTCAAAGAGAATGAAAGGAGAATCCACACAATTATACAACATTATTTTCTTTTGATAGTTCCCTGACAATGGCACCAAAAATGACAAAGTTCTCAATTATTTTCTAATTAGTTTAACAAGCAAATGAAGAGCTAGTCATTTAATTATCAATCTAGTGTTTGTATGGAACTTGCGAAATATCATGCACAATATATGCAAGAAGAGTGTTGTTGGACTATGGCATTGTAGCATTTTTAATTGTCACCATTTCAAGATACAAAATACTTTAATTGAGTCACCAAGCTATGGTATTAACTGTGGGAAATCAAAGAGCACACTTCAACGAAATTGAAATCACACTTGGAGGAATATAAATCACTCTTTGCAGAATTTAAATCACTCTTGCTAAAATAAAATCACACTTGCGGAAATTGGAAACACTCTTACAAAAATAAAATCACACTTGTGGAAATTGAAAGCACTCTTGCAGAAATAAAATCACACTTGTGGAAATTCAAAGCACTGTTGCAGAAATGAAAATTATGATACCATATGTTGGTGAATTTCTCAAGTGTGATGAATATATTGTATTGGTTGCAACAATTAAATGTCCATTATATTCAATGCCAATTTCCAATCTATTGAACATTATAATCCTTGGAGAATAAATGAAAGAAAGTGCAGTTGCAAGAGAAATTGCAGTAATGTGAGTTGCAATAATAAAAGAATCTAGACTGTCAGAATTGCAGCAATGGATGTGGCTGTGACCGAAAACATGATTCACAACAAAAAAATACTTCAGACAGATGTTAAAAATATGTGATTTTTCACAATCAAACCAAATAGTTGTCTCATTTCAAAAGAGCTAAATAAATAGTCAAATTACAACTTCAAACTAAAAAAATGAATCACACGGAAATTGTAATGCTATATTGTGAATCTACCACTCTACTTCCACTATAGAGGAAACACCCGGCTAAGGAGGGGTCCCTACCCCCTTATACATGGTACTGGTTGATCACACCAAAATCACACGATCACCAAAACATAAACACACAAGTGAGAGCAAGAGAAAGAGCTTATATGTCCAAATTGAAAAGATAAAACAACATAATGTATATTTTTGAATAATCTTCTCCTTCAGCTCTAAAGAGCCAAAGTTTTTATACACTAGTACTATTGTTGTAAAATTATACAATGATCGTATGGAAATCCGTGAGGATCCAAATTTTCATTTGGTTAGAATATTCTTGTTCAATTTAGGTTGTGTGTTGACGATGGACTAATTCCTCCTTTAGTCGCATATTGTTTCTTTTCATTGACTATTGCACACAAAAATCCTATTTGAAGTCATGGGTACAAGAATCATGCTCTTCATTTTAATTGTTTTCCTAGAGTT